>BQNB010028355.1:9465-56729 GCA_026074375.1 Tanacetum coccineum | reverse complement strand
CCAATGTGAACCTCTTCTAGAATCCCTTAAGCAGCTTAGTCACCTACTTATACCATTCCTTGGTCAAATATGAGAGCACATGGCCTTCCTTTTTCTTCTTGTAAGCCACGGCATCACATGGGCATAACAACACATCAAAGTTAGTTTTCTAGCTTATACACCACATCTAATAGCTTATACACATCATATACTAGCCCCTACATGTGTCAAGACCAGATCTTATAAGTTTCTTAAGCTCTTTGATCTCAAAATAGTATAAATAGGGTCCTTGTTGTGTTCATTCCAATTCGCACCACCCCTCTTCTTACTATAACCCTTAAGGCAATATCCTTTGCCCCCCTTTGTTTTTTTTTTTTTATTTTTCCATATGATCCTAGGTATAAAAAAGAGCATTCAAGAAGCAAGCCAAGAAACAAACAAAGCCCGAGAGTCGTTACTCTAGCCGTACGAAGCCGAAAGTCCCGATTCTGACCCGTTTCCACCATTTTTGATCCTTGAAGCTCAAACTCAGGTTTTGAATGTTCTACTTCTGCTACTACACCCTTATAATGTTCATGATTGATCCTAAATAATACCTTGTTTAAAGTTTCATAGACCCAATCATTCTCATTTTCTCTGTTTTTGATCCAAAACTGTAAACCCGAAACTCAATTCGCGTTTTTCTTAAAACTAAATGTTATAATGGTTAAATATTGTTATAACCTATCCTATCATGCTTAAATAATGTTAAAATAACTAATTTATTGATTAATGAAGAAATTTGAACTTAAAACCCATGCGTTTACGTTTTGAAACCTTTATTTGACCCGTTTTACTTACTAGCTTACGAATCGTTATTCTTAACTTGTGTTGCGTTTGAAATCTTCAGTAGTTTAGTTTTATTATACTTATAATTGTCTAATGAAATGGTTAAAATAAGCATTGCATGCAATTGTGGAATGTTTGTAAATTAATAATCCATGCAAGGGGTATATATCGTAACTTTGAAATTAATAACTAGAAGGGCTGAATATGTCATTTTATCAAAGTTATAACTATAGGGGTCTATTATGTCACTTTTCAAAGTCCAAGGTTTAACTATTGTGTATATCAATAAAAGTTAAAATGACCAAGTCGTAAAATATTGCAAACCCTAGGGTCTACTTGTAACTTTTCAAACTCAAGGGTCTAAAATGTAACATTTTGAAAAAGTATAAAATTGTATTCAAAACATTATTTGACATAACTTTAATTAACGCTTCTCGTGCTTAACATTTCCAGATATTCAATAAAACGCTTAAAACCGATTATATCATATCACAATACTAGGGAGCTTCATATTAAGGAGTTTCATCTTGGTATTACGTTCTGACTGAGTTGTTGGGTTTACGATTTAAAGTGCCCTAGCTCCTCAAATGTTTACCGAATGACTTCTGAATTATGATGGCCCGAACGGTGATACAATAATTCCAAACTCTTCAATCAAACTCATAACTCTTAAAACTAAAGTTCTAGAGTACAATCTTCCTAAGACTTGACATATTCTACTCAGGTCGTGTGACGTGGCTATTTACTATCATTTTACTATATCAACATTCCCTGTTAAGATTGTGATAAGGTCGTCAGCTATTACTTTTCAAAGACTTAATGAGTTCATAACCTCACATACTTTATAATCATGTGATACCTACTATAAACCATGAATGCAAATGTTTTCTAAACTATATGCTATCCAGGTATATTATTGCCTAAGTACATGAAAATATCTATTTGGGTAGTATCTCCCAATATTTCTTTAATGTCTATTTGGGTAGTATCTCCCAATATTTCTTTAATGTCTCTTTGGGTAATATCTCCTAATATTTCTTTAATGTCTCTTTGTGTAATATCTCCCAATATTTCTTTAATGTCTCTTTGGGCAATATCTCCCAATATTTCTTTAATGTCTCTTTGGGTAATATCTCCCAATATTTCTTGAATGTCTCTTTGGGTAATATCTCCAAATATTTCTTTAATGTCTCTTTGGATAATATCTCCTAATATTTCTTTAATGTCTCTTTGGGTAATATCTCCTAATATTTCTTTAATGTCTCTTTGGGTAATATCTCCCAATATTTCTTTAATGTCTCTTTGGGTAATATCTCCTAATATTTCTTTAATGTCTCTTTGGGTAATATCTCCTAATATTTCTTTAATATCTCTTTGGGTAATATCTCCCAATATCTCTTTAATATCTCTTTGGGTAATATCTCCCAATATCTCTTTAATATCTCTTTGGGTAATATCTCCCAATATCTCTTTAATATCTCTTATGTGATTCATGAGTTTAGGGTAATAATACTGTTCTCCATGATAATACTGTTCTCCATGATAATACTGTTCTCCATGATAATAATGTTCTCCATGATAATTATCCCTGCAATACCAGTATTTACACTATAACTTGTATTCAACTATTACATTTCAAACCTATGAATTTCACTCAACCTTTGTGTTGACTTTTTAGCATGTTTATCTCAGGTAATTAAGCAAGTTGCGGTACGGAGTGGCATGGACTCGAAGATGGCTGAACTGTTATCATTCAAACATGATGTTTTAGATTTTGGGACCTGCATTTTGTAAAAACTCTGATTATAATGAATGATAACTAAATTTTTCCAACAACGTCTCTTTTAAAGTTGTTTTCTATGATTATGATTGTTGTATCCATGAAGTAATACCCCAGATTAGCTTCCGCTGCTATATTGTAAAAATAGGGGTGTTACACAACGTCATGGGTTTCATCACAACATAATGGTGTCAACAATAGAGAGACTAAAATGCATTAAACAAAACAAAAATAGACACAAAGTGTCATGACAATACCAAACACAAGAAAAAGGGGTATTGTATTGAGGTAAAAGAGTCACTCCAATACAAAGACATAAACAAAATATCCTAAAACCTAAAACATTCAATCAGCATTCAAACAAAGTACGATATGAAAACTAGGAGATAAACTCCGCATGCAAGTCTACGGTCTCACTAGCCAAGCTTTCTAACTTCACTTTCCTCAAGATGTTCACCTGAAAATGATGCTTAAAACGTCAACAATAATGTTGGTGAGAGTTATAGATTTTAGACACACAACTAAACTCATTTTCACTGTGATTATCAAAAAAAGGTAGGACAATAATGAACTATCATGAATCTATGCTAGCATGCAACCAAAATTAAATCAACATATTCACATACTTAATTTCACATTCGGGCTTAGAATAGCTGGCACTATAAGCAACCAAGCTCACCCAGAATGTACCACGCAACATATCACATTGGGTAGGCGTACCCATCTGATCCTATGGTACCATAACCAACTCTGAGTAGGTGTAATCCTCCGATCCCAAATCAATACCACAAATAACAATTACTAGGCGTACTCATCCGATCCCAAATAACACATATATCACATAGTCATATAATAGCCATGTAATGTCCATATGCAATTTAAAACACATAATCTCAGCAATGAAACATTTTAAAACATTTGCATCATTTCCATCCGAATTTAAAAACAGAAAAACAGGACTATGAAACTCACCTGATGCACTGCTACTTCACAAATTCTTTGAAATCAACTAAACACAAATAAAACGCATGTTACACGCGATTAGGCTAAATGCCCAAGACGATGTAACAATTAATTGATGGACTACCATGTTTATATTATGTTTATAACCCTTTATCATACTTCTCTAACCTTACTCGTACCCTAACACTCCTAAATCCTTTATCTGAGTTTTCCAGTTTTTCGGCAAAATTTTATAATCAATTTATGACCACAAATAAAATACTAAATCATCAAATCAGTTTCCCCCCGTTCATTCCCTACCTTCCCAATGGGTTATGAACTACTGTGATGTTTTAGAAAAAATAATATTGAGCCTAACTATTTTATAAAAATTCAACATCACAAAGTACTCAAATTCGGATCTGATTTGACTATCAAAAAGTTTAACTTGATCAGACCCATTTAAACACTTAGGAAAATTCTACAATAATTCTAAAAAATCATACTCGTCATAAAATTGCTATAGTACCAATCCCATCAATTAAAAAAACGTTTTGATATGGTTTTTGACCTCACAAACACAAACCAGAATTTGCCCAAAAAACATAGATTTGACAACGAATCATGTAAATTTATATTTTGACTGACCTCCACTCATTTTTAATTCATGAAACTAATGGGGTTGGAAATTAGACTCTCTGTAGTTATTTTTAGGGTCAATAAAATCAATAAAAGCTATCCGTATGACTAAGTTATGACACTTACATGATTACCTAAAAATCTGCTCAATTTTAATTCCGAATTTTACAACAACTAAACCTAATCAAACACATCCAAACACCATTAATTACACCCTAATTGATTACTAATGATCATCTAAACATGTTTAATGAATTTTAATGAAACCCTAATTCCACCAATTAATGTTATAATTAATTGAATTAAAAGAAAAGATTAAATACGGGTTATACAAAAAACCTTTTAACTTGAAAGCACACGATCTTGAACCTTAAATTTTCTTCAAAAATTTTGATGTCTTCTTTCTTTATGATAGGCGTCGACTAAATCCACAGGGAGGAAAAATAATGATCTTGGATTTAGGTTTAAGGGAGTATCTTTACTAGTTTTATGATAAATATAAAAAGATTTGTTTCCTTATACAATTAGGAGTCTAAATAAATCTTTTCCTTTTTTTTCTTTATTATTTTCGGCACATTATATATATTTATTTATTTTATAAATTTTTTAAATTTTTTATTAAATGTATAATTACCCTTATTTTGTTATTTTTTTATAAAAACCCTTTATTAATTTAGTAAATCTTTTAAATAAAACTAGTTATAAACTTACATTTTATAAATTTTATTTCATAAATTATTTTCCTAAATTAGAAAGACCTATGCTAACTTAAATACTAGACTTAATTCAATCTTAAAAATTCACTATATTCTCTACGCTTATACCACAATTATTCACCAAATAACACGATAGCGCATAAAATCATGCTATCATTTCCATTGTCACAAAATGTAAACGAAATAAAATAGCTACCAAAACCCCAACTCAATCACTAATAGATGAACACGCATCACGGATTGATATCAAATACTCATATAAGATCACATAAGCACACAATTATAACACATATAAATACTTTAATCAACTCTAACGGTTTGACTAACCTGCTCAAGTCACGGTTGTCACACGAATGATACCAAAAAGCGAACGATTACTAGAGTATAGGAGATTACAAGGGTGCGACGCATGTGAAATACCTGTTAGCTTTCCAAGGCCAAGGTGATGGAATATAAGGGTGCGTTTGGTATCCTCCTTTTTGGTAGGTTTAGATTTGAAAACACAATACTTAAGTGTTTGGTTTGAGGGTTTACCTTTCAAATAAGATATATAGCCCACAAAACCCATAGGAGGCCAAAAGTGTGAGTTTTTATTAATTATATTCTCTCACACACACATCTTTTATATTTTTCTTTATCTCTCTCACACACTTGCACATAGTTTATTTTGGGCAAATGGCATAAAAAGGTATCCAAGTTAAAGATCATTTCTAATCAAGGTATCACACTTTTTTTCTTGCATAAAAAGGCACCCAATTTTTTACTTTTGCCAATTTAGGTATTTTTGTTAAATATTTAACGATTATCCGTTAAGTTTTACATTTCATACCGCTGCCACCACCACCACCACCAATCATCATCACCACCACTAAGCCTTTCCACCACCATCACTACCAAGCACCGCCTCCACTACCAACCCCACCCACCATCGTCGTACATCACCAACCTTACCCATCGTCACCAAGAACAAGGAAGAATGAGAATGTAAGGATAATAAGTTGCCTGTATTTTAAATTCTTTCCAAGAACAACATATTAAACCACAAATAAGTTAACGAATCACATGAGTCCATAAGTACAAACCAAGTAAATCGATTTATATGTTTAACTCAAAATTTATAGCGATTCAATTTCTAACTCCCTGACACACGATTGGACCTTTTAGTTAAAACCCACTACTGTTAACATTGTCATAGTCAATTTCAATGGATCTAAAACAAAACCCTTTAGAAGCTAATTTGGGAGAATTTCTAGGGATCTTAAAAAGCCACAACTAACTATCCATATCTAACCAGTTACAGGTTACACTACTTACATTCTTCTTAATAAAAGCAACAGAGTTACATACTTTCAAAGTAAATTCAGGTGGTTGGCGACGATGATCGATGGTGATGGAATTGAAATGTAAAACTTAATGGGTGGTGATTGTTAAATATTTAACGAAAATACCTAAATTGGCAAAAGTAAAAAATTGGGTGCCTTTTTATGCAAGAAAAAAAGTGTGATACCTTGATTAGAAATGATCTTTAACTTGGATACCTTTTTATGCCATTTGCCCAAAATAAACTATGTGCAAGTGTGTGAGAGAGATAAAGAAAAATATAAAAGATGTGTGTGTGAGAGAATATAATTAATAAAAACTCACACTTTTGGCCTCCTATGGGTTTTGTGGGCTATATATCTTATTTGAAAGGTAAACCCTCAAACCAAACACTTAAGTATTGTGTTTTCAAATCTAAACCTACCAAAAAGGAGGATACCAAACGCACCCTTATATTCCATCACCTTGGCCTTGGAAAGCTAACAGGTATTTCACATGCGTCGCACCAAAAGTCCCATCCTTTTGTGAGAGACCCTTCTTGCGCTTCCCACTAGTGCATGAAAGGTAATACTAACCATTTTTGGTCCTCACATTTGTGATCTGCACTTTGCATTTTGATGCCAGGCTCTAAAATAGCAGGAGCTTCAGAAAGAATATTGACATGTGTATCTTTACACAAAGGGCATTGGAAAATTAAAAAAAATGGTTTACATCTTATTTTTGTCTTACACCCGATTGCAAAAGCTCTACAATTGTGCCACTCTCTGGTTGAAGTTGCAGAGTAGGTGAAATTTCTTGGGTCAGGTCTTGCTCGTTACAATGCACTTTTATAATTAAAGATTATTTGATATATATATTGATGTTTATCCATAAATGCATTGTATTTGATCACCTATCTTCATATTTAAATTCTTTAATGGCAAGAATTTCAGTGTCGTCTAGAATAAGATTTGACGAAGAACTTTAGAAACAAAGCTCCCTTATGAGGTATAAACGAAAAAAATTATATTTTAAAAGCCAGGGTGTTTGTTTTATTTTTTCTATATGGTACAATGGAGGTTGTGCTTACAGTTGTACTCTATCCGTTCCATTTTTATTGTCCACGTTTCATTGTTGGGATGTCCCAATTTAATTGTCCACTTACTATATTACCCTTTTTTGAAATTATTATTACAAACTTTAAAGAAGACTTTAATTAATTAGCTAAGGGTAAAACTGTCATTCTGTCAAAAAGTAAAAAAGAGAAAGCAGTAATAAATGCATTTTTCTTAAACTGTGTGTTTTTTGTCGTGTGACAATAATTTTGGGACGGAGGGAGTAATACTTTGCATTAGTGAGTCAAGATGATGGTGTCAATGCGAGAATTGTTAGCATTTTCCTTGAAGTTTGAGCAGATCATACCCTAAATTTTCCCACAACGTAACCTTTACGTTACAGAAGAAATAGAAAAGAATGATTGGAGGTGGAAGCTAATTGATGTTCATTTGATGTCTTTTGGTCATTATGTAATGGTCATTATGTACCTGTTAAAACAATATGTCTATTAATATTTTGGAAACAATTACCAAAAAAAAATGATGTTAGAATGATAACCTTTTGGTTGATGAAGACCTTTTGTGTTTTAACTGTTAATGATTTTAGAATAGTTTGTATTTACAGAATGCATATTGCAGATTGCATTTGGATTTGCATATTGTAGTTGCAGTATGTTAATTCCATTTGGAGCTTGCATTTGCATAATGCATTTGCATAATACATTTGTAGTTTGCATTTGAAGAATGCATTTGCAGCTTGCATTTAAAGAATGCATTCCATTATCATTTGTTTTAACAATTGATATTCCATTTGCAGTTTATCATTCGCTCTTTATTTGTATGTTAAACAAAGGAAAGAAAAAAAGGAAGACAAGTATTTCGTAACTATTTTTTATTTCAATTCTTTTGCGTTACCAAACTGTGAAATTCAATAAATTTCTGTTTCAATTCTATTTCTCTTAATCCTATTTTCTACCTCATTTTTAATCTATAAAATTCTACCAAACATGCCTTAAGAAGTGCCATCCATGTCGGCAATGATATAGTATCAAGGTTATTTAATGCAATAAAATAGTGGTACGTCTAATTCTGTGAGCATTCATGATTAACATTAAATAATGGAAAATTAACCATATGTAAAATGATTAACAAACTAACATCATGTACAAATCTTGGCCATCATAATTTTTCTTAATTATTAAAACAGAGTTATATAATGTTTGAAATAAGGTATTTTAGTCGATGTAAGTTGGGAGGGATGATAAAAATAACAAAACAAGATGATTATGATAATAATTAAATACCTGTTTAAAGAAAATGATAATAATTAAACAAAAGAAGTTGACTAACGACTAGGTTAAAATTGAGAAATAAAAAGAAAAAAAACGAAAAACACGTACAACTTAGAACAACAAACCACATGTAAAAAGGACACTTCATCTATTAATCAGTTGACAAAAAATAATTGTGAGTTTTGCTTGTGTCACCACAACATTCGACTCATTCGCCGGCAACATTTAGAAGCCCTTGCCGGAGACATGTCGTTGGGGTAAAGTTTCCCCGACGACAAGTCAACGGGTTAATGTCCATGGGAAACCCTCGTCAGGAAAGTCAAACACGACAATCTTTTCCCCGACGCCCGTGTGGGCCCACACTTTTTCATGTCAAACGTTGCATAAATTTGACCACTACTTTTCACCGAGAACATGTCCTTAGGGTTCCTTTTGTCGGGTCAACGAAAGTTAAACGATTAATTAGTTAATTAATTAACTAATAATTTATTTATTTGTTTAATTATTTATTTAATTTATTTATTTATATTGATACATGGTCAACGAAAGTTAAACCGTTAATAGGTTTTACTGAGGACATGTCCTCAGCAAAACATATTGTTGTTTTGCCTAATCTTGCCATCTCTAGCTAAGTTTTTTAGATTTTTTTCGGAAATTTTTTCGAAGAAAATGTACCAAAACCTGTACACATCCAAAACCAACATACCAGTATCGGAAAACAATTACAAAGGCTAAAATACTTATATATATATTGTGTAAAAAAAAAAAAAAAAAAAAAAAAAAAAAAAAATAAAAAAAAAAAAAAAAAAAAAAAACAAAAAAAAAAAAAAAAAAAAATAAAAAAAAAAAAAAAAAAAAAAAAAATAAAAAAAAAAAAAAAAAAAAAAAAAAAAAAAATAAAAAAAAAAAAAAAAAAAAAAAACAAAAAAAAACATAAAAAAAAAAAAAAAAAAAAATAAAAAAAAAAAAAAAACAAATAAAAAAAAAAAAAAAAAAAAAAAAAAAAAAAAAAAAAAATAAAATAAAAATAAAAAAAAAAAAAAAAAAAAAAAAAAAAAAAAAAAAAAAAAAAAAAAAAAAAAAAAAAAAAACACCCTCAAATCTGAGTATGACAGCGGAATGTTGAATATCCGAAGGCATTACATTATGGGTCAATAGCACAAGATATGAGAACGACTACTAAACGTGCGTTTAAAAGATACATTAGATTTAACAAAATACTTGTTTGTTACATAAGCTCATGGCTTCAAATGGTTAACCAAATGATAAAGATTTTGTGTTTATAACAATTTTCACAAATGGTGTAATAAGACCCCAAATCTTAAGTGTTGACTCTTCAATTATTGACTCCCAATGTATCAACGCACCTCGTGCCTTATTGACCTGAAAAACATGCTTAAAACGTCAACATAAAGTTGGTGAATTCATAGGTTTATGTAAATCAATGGTAGGACCGCAAGATTTCCAAGTGTATGATTAAGCAACAGATGCAAACATCATAAAAGTAATTACGTTTCCTAAGCTCATGACACCGAGGCTCGACGTATATGAATGCAATTATAAATTTGCCAACTGGTGTCCGTGAATGATGTGCTAACCCTGCAACATCCCAAATTCGACATGGTATGCGTTCGTTCCCAGTGATAGCTAGTCACCCGAACGGGGATTGTCAATCCCTAATAGATCTATCCATAACATTCGCGCCCGCACAATGTAATTCCCAATCACATCTATGCAATTAACAGTTCATGATCATGGACATAAAGGGGTTATGGTAACTTAGGCAAACACGTAATCATGGCATAAAATGTACACTTGCGTCCAGTTTGTAAAAACAAAGCATGTTATCACCCCAAGGATGTAAATCGTTTAAATAATTGTAAAGCATGGGGCTATGAACTCACCTTAGCCGGTAGTTCTCTGAATGATAACAAATATCCAAGTAAGCAGTGGATCACACCGTTAAGTACCTAAGTAAGTACGGTCAAGTCTTAGTTTACACATTTAAACTAACGACTCATTGTATAAACTAAATCCCATTTTAAGTTTATATATACCGTTATCACTTGTGTGGTGACACACAAGATTATTGTATTTATAGTTTCGATGGTTCTCGAGAAACGTGAAATCATTATTAATAAATATACTTATTTATTAACTTGTTATTAACTCGCTCGATGTCCGAACATCTTAATGTTCGACCGACTTGTCAAGTGTTTCATCTATTTCACTTTGGTTCTAAACTACCCTTAAGTTTCTAGTTGTTACATTTTTAGTCCCTAGGTTTATAAATATACCCTTTTATATTTTAAACCCTTTTAGTTTCAAAAGTGACATAATTAGTCCCTTGAGTTTACAAAGAGTAGTTTTTGATCCTTATAATTTCACTTAGCTCCCTAAGTCTTAGAATGTTGCAAGAATGGTCCCTAGAGTTATTGTAATTCGAAAAGTAACAAAACTAATCCTTCAAGTTTCGAAATTTACATTCCTAGTCCCTCGACTTGTGAAAGTTCCATTTTAACTCCGAATCAATCCCAACGAGTGGCATCTTTCTTCGTTAAGCTCGTTTAAGTTTACAAAAAGTGTTTCGGTGGAAAAATAAGCTCATCGAGCTTATTTTGGCTTAACGGGCCTTATTGGGCCCGTTAAGGTCCGTTTAGCTTTTTAGAGGTCCGTTGTAGTTTTTATAAGTCCAAGAGCCTTCAATAAGTTCATATGGGATTGTTAAGCTTAAAATAAGCTCGACGAGCTTATTGAAGCTTATTTCGAGCTTATTGGGCTTACGGGCCCAATAGCTTAACCCGAATAGGGTCTTAGTGTTTCCTTAGGTATTTTAGCTCATTTCCCATTTGTTTCAACTTAGTTTATTCTGTTTTATTTTCTAGCTTATTTAAAATAAGCCAATAAGCTTCTGATTTGGGCCGGTTTGGGCCGGTTGAGGCCCGATAAGGTTCAAAGGCGTTTCGTTGGGTCCATTGAGGTCCATTAGGTATATTTAAGTCTAATAAGCACTTGGAAGGTCGGTGTGCTTATTTAGCTTATCCGATAAGCTAATAAGCACACTGTTGGGCCTATTGGGCTCGATAGAACCCGGTAAGGGTTCTCATGATTCGGTCTTAAATCTTTTGGGTCCAACGAGTTTGCTAGGATTCTTTGAAGGCTTATAGGCGGTTTAAGCTCGCGAATAAGCTGTGAGAGCTTATTCGTGGCGTGTGGCTTATTATTGTGGACTCGGTAGTGGGTTTGAAGAGCATCATTAGGGAACCATTAGGACATAAATTAATTACCTAGTATATGTACATGTACCTTTTAGGATCATTAGGGAGATTTTGCTAGTAAGTAATTCACCAAGGACGATTTTTGTGAGTTTACATGCCTATAATACAACATTAAGGTGAATTAAGGACAAGAATTTAATAAATTTCGAACTTTAGTTTTCCAAGTGGGTATTGTTTGAGTCTAGGTAATGTCTAGGATATTTCCGGGGTGCGTCCAAATGTATTTTATCGCGAAACGTAACCCTTTTACGTGACCAATAAAAATAAAATACGCAAAGTACATAATTATCATCAAAATAATTATTCCTTACTTGGTTGATGTAAACCTTAATTTATTTGGTGACCGTTTACATTCATTGATTATTTCTAGCTTACGCGGTTTAGCTCAAAAGTAAGCATTTAAAAGTAAACGCGTATCGGACTAAAATAAATAGTGATCATTAATATAGTCGTACAATGACATGAAAATGAGAAATGTTACAGTTATAAGGAACTGGTCGGGGAGTATGAAAAACGGGCAAAGTTTGAATTAACTGAAAGAGAACAAAAGATTGATGAACAAATGAGAATAATTATCTCTGACCGAAATAGAAAGGAAACTTCGTTAAAATCGGAACTTCATACTGTACAAATGCAACTTCGTTCTATCCTTGACCAATATAAGTCAAAGACGGAAGAAGTGGCCATTTTGAAAAAGGATTTTAAACAAACAGAAGATAAATACCTTGAGGATTTTTAGATATGAAAAAGCTAAAAGACAAGGTCAAAGATAGATTATACAAACAAGATCAGTCTGTACAAACAGTGCACATGCTATGTAGACCAAACCCGTTCTATGATGAAAAGAAAAAGGTGGCAATAGGCTACAAAAATCCCTTATGTCTCACCCGTGCTAAGCAAGTTCAGTCTAGCCCTCATATAATGGGTACTGAATAATCATACCAAAACATAAACCATGCTGTTGGTGCATGACTCAGAGGAAACTCTTGAATAGTATGAAGTTAACCAACTAGGAAAATAATGTATGAGAAAATTAAAAGCCCTCTGTGTATTCAAAATAAAGTTAAGTTTGCACCCCCAGATTACTCAAAAGAGAACTATCTTGCAATCTTTGCACCTCAGAAAGATTTGACCCCTGAACAGATATTTTGGGCCAAAGATGAAAATGACAGGAAAAAGGTTGAAGCCTCGGCTCTTAAACCTCTTTCAACACCGACTGTGTATCCACCCAATACACCTGTAAAGCTTGTCCCCAGGGTTCTCCCAACAAAAAGTCAAGTGAAAATTAATCTTTATACACTCACACAACTTTTTACGGAATTTGACAAAAGATGTAAAAAGAGAATCACACCAACAGGTCTCACGGAAGGGGAAAGAGGTTTGAACAAACAAAAATATGTTACCTCACTGAAGTCATACCATTTTTCAAAACCCTTAAACAACACTTTGAAAGAGTTCAAAAGGCTCTCTTTAAAGAAGTTAAAGGAATGGAAGAAATTTTTAATCAAATTTAGCAGAAGTGTGACCAGAATACGTGGACAAGCAAGTGCTAAAATTGGAAAGGAAAAACCTTCTCATTGCAAATGAGAATACTAATTGCAAATGGTTATTGTCGAATCAGTTGAGATTTTTTTGAACAATCATGTTGTCTAAGCATGAAGCTGAGATAACTAAATTTACAAAATGAGAATCAAAAAGGATTTTTATGATGAAGTGTATAAGAGTTTTAACAACATGAGGTAATATTTCAAAACTTGAAAGGGAAAACATAAATTTGCAATTAAAGTATCAACATCTTCAAGAAAGTTTTGATAATAACAAATCACAAACATCACAGGAAGCTCCTGATTTTAACTCATTCTTTAAGATCAAGAATCTGGAACATCAGATTCAAGAAAAGGACAACGTGATTAGAGACTTGAAAGTTCTAGTCTCTAATGTGAATGACAGAAGCTGTGAGCCTTATAATGCTAACGATGTCACTGCTCTTATTGAACAAAATGAATGCGTTAGAGTAGAACTAGAAGAGGTGAAGCAGCATTACAAGGAATTGTTTGAGTCTATTCAGATCACGCGTGCTTCCACTAATGAAAAGACATCTTCCTTGTTAACACAGATTGAGGATCTAAAGGCTCAATTAGAAGGCAATTTGAAAGTTGCCGCTAGAAGTTCTGTCAAAACAAAAGTTCTTGCTCCTGGTATGTATGCCATAGATGTAGAACCAATCCCTCCTCGCCTTAAGAACAATAGGAATGCTCATTTAACCTATATCAACCATCTTAAGGAGAGTGTAGAAACAGTTAGGGAGATTGTAGAGGAAGCTAGAGTAGTTAAACCACTGGATAATGTACTTAACTATGCTTGTCAATACACTAAGCTTTCTCAGGAATTGGTAGAATATGTTATTGGCACTTGCCCAAAAGAATTCACCGAAAGAGATAGCAAGGCTCCTTCTATCCCTTTAACTAGGAAAAAGCAAGTTACTTTTACTGATACATGCATTACATCTACTAATAACACACAGAAACATGGAGTGCACCAAAAAACTCAACCATCTAATGTCCAGGTGATTCCTTCTAGAGGAGTAAGCAGTTCCACTCGTGCAAGCGGATTAAAGCCTAGAAGCAATACAAAGCACAATAGGATCTTGCCAGCTAAGAGTGTGAATAACAAGAAAGTAGAAGACCATCCTAGAGCAAATAAGTCTGTTTATACAAAAGTGAATCGAGTTGATTCTAGCATTAGCTCTAAGCATGTTGTAATTAATTCGAATTCTGAATCAGTGTGCAAAACGTGTAACAAATGTTTGAATTCTGCAATTCATGAAATGTGTGTTGTTAATATTTTGAGCTCTGTGAATGCTACCCCCACTATTAAAATTGTCTTGAATAAAGGGAAGCAGATTTGGAAACCAAAAGGCAAACTGTCTGATAACAGTTTGAACAAGACCAAGCAGGTTTGGAAAGCAACGGGCAAACTATTTGCTAATGTTGGTTATCAATGGAGACCCACAGGAAAGAAATTCACCTCAGGAAAACTTAATTGTGGTTATCAATGGAGACCCACAGGAAAGAAATTTGCCTTAGGAGAACTGTGCCCTTTAACTAGGCTTCCTGTGACATGTACTACTATGTCAGCTAACCGACAGGACCCCAACACAAATTGGGGATCCGAAATTCCAAACCCTCCAAATTCGACTGTTTTCAAATGCAGGTGGTACAGATCATCCTTTGGTATCTGGACTCAGGCTGTTCAAAACTCGATTTAGAGGAATGGTTGGCTCCCTAATGTACCTTACAGCCAGTAGACCAGACCTTGTATTCGTTGTGTGCATGTGTGCTAGATATCAGGCTAAGCCTACCAAAAAGCACCTTGAAGCAATCAAACGTATCTTTCGGTACCTAAAAGGAACCATTAACATGGGTCTTTGGTATCCGAAGGACAATGCTATGTCACTAACAGCTTATGCAGATGCGGATCATGCGGGATGTCAGGATTCGAGAAGAAGTACGTCGGGAAGTGCTCAGTTTCTTGGAGATAGATTGGTTAGCTGGTCATCAAAGAAGCAAAGAAGCACGGCCATCTCAACAACAGAGGCGGAATACATTGCAATGTCTGGATGCTGTGCTCAAATCCTTTGGATGAGATCTCAGCTAAAAGACTACGGCTTTCTGTTCAATAAGATTCCTCTGTACTGTGATAACAAAAGTGCCATTGCTTTAAGCTGCAACAATGTCCAGCACTCACGATCTAAGCACATCGACATACGACACCATTTCATTCGAGAGCAAGTGGAAAATGGAGTGGTTGAACTCTACTTCGTGGAAACAAACTATCAACTGGCAGATATCCTCACAAAAGCTTTACCAAGAGAGCGTTTCGAATTTCTACTCCCACGACTTGGGATGAAGAGTTTAACCCCTGAAACCCTCAAACGCCTTCAAGAAGGAGAGGATGAGTAAATGAAGTGTCCTCTTGTATCCTTTGTACATAAGTACATAAAAATAGACTTGGTAAATATTTTAAGTCATTTGGAATTACAAAATGGTTTGCAATTACTTCAAATTGCAACCCGGTTCTCATTTGAAGGAAAGATTGTCGTCTGAAAGACAACTGTTCCTAACAACGGGTAATTAATTTTACTCGGGCATGGATTACTTTATATCCATGCAATTTGGGATTAATGTACGTTTCAGTGCATTTTTCTTAATTCGGAAGAGAAGTCTTCCTGTTTGATAACCAAATAATTTTTCTTAATTGATTCTTCAAAATTATTTGTGTTAACCACGGTGGTAAAAGTGTTGTTTGAAAATCAATCCGGACAATTTGACACTCAATCAATGACTACAGCTCTTTCAATAGAAAACGGGTCATCGATTGAGGGGGAGAGTGTTGTTCAAATTTAATGTCTGGGTGCCGATTGGAAAGTGTAACCGGGTCTTGGAGAGACAAAAGAAGCTAAGGAACTAAATCTTCAAAGCTCTCACTGCATCAGCTGATGTTCCTCTAGCCGTATCAAAAGACATTGAGACAACATTAACACTTCCACCACCACCACCTCTACTACAACAAACCTGACAGGTCATCGAGTATTTAGGAGGAAAGTTAAAGTTCAGAAATATCGAATGCATCTTAGTGGAAGACTCAGAGATATTGGCTACAACTAATCAAGAGAGCGAATGATTAAAATAATATCATTGGTAATGGCAACATACATCTTGTATACATTCTACTTGTATGGAACTTGTTGTTATGTGTCAGTGTATGAGCTTTCATGAGTTTTTCAGTAAACTTTAAAAAAAAACAGGTTTTTGAGTTTAACGAAAAAAAAATCTTTCAATAAATTCTCATATCTGACACTAACACATTCCCTCAAAGACTTTGGAGGGAGCATTACATAGTTTCCATTACACAGGCTTGTAACTAAATATGGATCATAAATCTAAGGTTCTTAAGGTGTATTTCTCCACCCCCTTGTGCTAAACATTTTCGAATACCGATGCACATGTTGAGGGGGGCTTTTCTAAAATGCAAAAAAATCGGGTACTAAACACTTTGATAGTTAGTATTCATAAGTACCCATGATTGAGTTTTTCTCATAGTGATTTTTATGGCAAGGTGAACTGTACCCAAAAGGACTGCCCATGTATTTCCTTTTATCGAAGAAGTTATAAGGATGGTAAGGTTAGGGTAATGGTCCTAAGATCCTGCCAGAAACCGGAGGGGGATCTACCCAGGGGACAATCCACTAGTTAGTAATAAGTCCTTTAGGTTTGATTAAAAGGAGTAACATGTAAGAACAAGGGAAGAGTTGCCGTATGAGATGGAGTAGTACTGGAATTATAACACAACCAAGGTGCTAAGTCATGAAGTCTCAGTAAGCACTGGAAGGGGTTGAAGATGGAAAAGAATTGTACGGATAAAAGGGTGTAAAAGAAGAAGCCCACTATACTCTAAGGAGAAACCGGGTCAATACATATGACTATCAGATATCATCAAGTTGATTAGCTGACATTGAAGACGACATCATGGGACCAGTGATGCAATGCAAACCTTTCCCAGCCATTTCGAGTTTCTCTTGAAAGAAAATTTGTCTCATTTGTCACGAGATAACACCTGCAATCTAATGTCTCACTCACTCCGAGTAAGTCGGGTATGAAAGTGGGTAGTCAGCTTCCAGCCTCGATCACTAATATCAAAGCGCCTTTCGGTCTAGAGCTCAAGAGGATTATCAATTAATTCGTTGGACACATTTCATTTATCTGTGTCTTTTCATACACTGTGGAAAACTAGGTTATCTTAAGTGTCTACGCATTATCCTTGTGATATTGCCAGAAACATCGCGTCGATACGAAGGTATTCACTATGAAGATGGAAATCCTGCTAGAGCTACATATAAACAAGCTTCTAGGTAGGTGACTTGTGCGATTCTACAAGAATCAAACTTGTGTCACTAGAAAGAAATGTGGTGCGATTCTACGTGAACAAACTTGTTCCAGGCATGAGAATTGGACGGTTATTGAACATTTGACAACAATTAAACTATCGTGATGTGTTACATATTTTTTCATAATTAACACTTTAGACTGATTTTTCAAATCTATTTTCTCTTTATTACAGCACTAATGTTTCACTTACAGGATCATTTAAAGATGGAGATGAGATGGAGATTCCCGTTCCGTAATGTCAAGTTCATAACCGAATGCTCAGAAACACGACCTACTCTTGTTAGAAGTCATGAAAGATCTCATAAAGGTGTCAAAGCTTCCGCAAACTCTGATATCATATTCTTCTTCACAAGTACCAAGATGGCAATAAATTACTAGATGATGAGAGATTAAGTTTGGCTGATGATCTCAAGAAAGTCATGATCAAAATCAAATACAAGTCAAAATTGAAACAAGCTCATTGTATTAAAGATCACTACAACAAAGTACTAGATGTAACATGAAGAATCAAAAGACTGCAAGCTGTAAGAGATTAAGTTTGGTATTGTCAGGGGTGACCTTCCATAGGGGGAGATTGTTAGATATTAGAAAAAGACTCGGTCACCCCGTGTATTTTACTGTTTATTATAGCTCGTAGTTTAATAGTTAATAGTACGATTTTCGGTATTAAGTCGGGTACTAATACCCGGTATATTGTAAGTACTATATAAGCCTCTTCCATCTTTGGAAGAGGCAAGCTAGTCAAATCTTTTACACTTCAAAACACATAAACTCTCTCTCTCTCTCTCTCTAGAATCTCTCTCTTGTGTTTCTCTCACTAGAAACTAGCTAAACCACTCGAATCATCACCAGTGTTATGATTTAAACGATCCTACAGCTTGTCCAAAGAAGTGTTTTATATTGTAATGAATTCTGAGCTTATTGTATCTAGATTTACTGAAATGCATGCTGCCCACGGTGTTGTTCAAGCACGTTGTCTGGAACTTGAAGCCGAGCTTTCTAAATTACTTGATAAGGTTTAAAAGGATGATCATACTGAATTAGTAAAATGTTTTTCCAATCTTGAGGTAAATCACTTAAATCTGCAGTTAAAATATCAAAAACTTAAAGAAAGTTTTGGAAATAACACATCTCCACTCGCTCGAGATGCACCTGATTTTGACTCCGTCTTTGTAATCGAAAAAATGAAAGCTTCCATTCAAGGAAAAGACAACGCCATTAAAAAATTGAGAATGCAAATCTCTCAATTAAATAAGACTCGTAGTGAAGTAGACCGTACTCTTGATTTCAGGGCCTTAGACTTTCAGATCACCCAATTAACTAAAAAAGTCAACGTTCTCCAAGAACAAAATAAGCTTTTTTGAGCAGAGAATGAAAAAGTTAAGCAGCATTACAAGGAATTATATGAATCTATTAAGATCACGCATGCTAAACATATCAAACAAACAACTGCCTTGTTAACTGACAATGAGAATCTGAAAGCCCAAATACATGAAAATTTGAAATGCATCACTATGGATTTTGTAAAACCAAGAGTTGTTACCACTGGTAGGTATGCGATAGATGTTGAACCAATTCCCCCTTGCAATAGGAACAATAGGGAAGTGCATCTAAATTATCTCAAACACCTTAAGGAAAGTGTAGAAACTCTTCACGAGATCGTAGAGGAAGCTAAGGTTGAAAGACCATTTGATAGCTCACTCGCTTTGCATTTTCCGTTTACACTAAAACACTCTAGGAACTATAGAATATGTGATTGGCCTAATCTGAAAGACTTCAATCAACAAGATTAATACCATTATTGGCTACCCCCTTAACTAGGAAAAAGCAATTTACTTTTGAGGACCAATGTGAAACATCCTAGTAACAACACACAAAAATGTAGAGCAACTGAACATTAGAAGCTAATGTCCATGTGCCTCCTTCCTTCAGAGTAATCAGTTGCTCACTGATACCAGCGGATCACAGCCTAGGAGCAATACCAAGAAAAGTAGGATCTTGCCGGCTTAGCGTGTCAACCAGAAGAAAGTAGAAGAACACCCTAGGACCAATAAGTCTAGTTTGAAAACCACGAATCGTTTGTAAGACATTAATTCAAATTCTTATTTTGTTTGCAAGACATGTAACAAATGCTTAATTTCTGCAAATCATGATATGTGTGCGGTTAATTATTTGCACTCTGTGAATGCATCCCCCTCTGTCTTAAAAATGTTGTGCGGTAAAGTTCAGCAAGTTGGAAATCATAAGCAAGTCAGCAAGTCTGGAAACCAACAGCAAATACTTTCCAATGTAGGGTTATCAATGGATGCCACGGAAGGACAATCACTTTAGGAGATAGAGCCCTTTAAAACTAGGGCTCAATAAATCCAAGTTGTGCCTGCCTAAGCAAACGGGAAAATGTTAGTACTTGGAAAAAACTGGCTAACTGGAATTAAGTCACACTTTCAGAAACAATTAACTAAATACAAAACGTAAAAAACCACCGTACCAGGCAGTTCCGGTAGCATTCCCACTCCACCTGAGAATAAGGCAATTGCTTATGCTAACCAACTGGACCTAAACCAAAATGGGATCTAACTTTACCAAACTCTCCATCTTCGTCTGTTTTCAAATGCAGGTCGTACAAATCGTCCTTTGGTATATGGATTAGGTGCTCAAATACATAATGGACGGGGGATCGCTCACGGTCAGGGAATTTCATTGAAAAAGTTCATCGAAGACAGTTAGTTCAGGAATGACCACTATGGTTGCTATCATGGGTTATGGAGATAGCAATTGGGTGACAGTATGATCTTTAGGGTATTACTATGTGGAAGGGACTTGGACACAATCTACTTTCTTGTCAGACAATCTTGCGAATTCTGAGTTTGCGAAGTGCATTCAGGAAGCATTTATGTTATGTTCAAGATACAGATGCAGTTGAATTAATCAAAAGGTTCTCGTACGTTCTAATTTATACCCTAACTCGGTTGAAGACATAATTGAGTCCTCCCCCAATCTGCTTGATGTCAAAGCCTTCACAGAACAAATCATGGTTATGGCCATCGGACGTTTTTTTAAATCCACTTAAAACTTTGGTACCATTCAATGACCTTGCCAGAGCAAGGATTTAGTAAGGGTTTACTAGATTGAATTAAAACAGATCATCTTTGCTCCGCATGTAATAGGGAAGAGGCAAAAAGCATACCATTAAACAAAGCTAAAAAACCATAATTGGAAGTTCTTAATACCCTTCATATGGACTTATGTGGACCAATGTGAGTGCAAACAATAAATGGGAAGAAATACATCTTAGTCATAGTTGATGACTATTCCAAGTTTACTTGGGTTAAGTTTTTGAGATCGAAGGATGAAACCTAGAGATCGTCATCAAAATTCTGAAGCAATTACAAATCGGTCTCAACAAAACTGTCAGATACATCCGTACCGATAATGGCACATAATTTGTTAATCAAGTTCTGACTGAATATTATGAACGTGTTAGCATTTTTCACCAAAAATTAGTTCCCAAGACTCCACAGCAGAATGGCGTTGTCGAAAGACGGAACCGTGCTCTTATGGAGGCTGCTAGGACAATGCTGATATTTTCCAAGGTTCTGATTTTTCTATGGGCAGAAGTTGTTGCTACCGCCTGTTACACTCAAAATCGATCCCTCATTCACACTCGTCATAACAAAACCCCATATGAGCTGGTGCATGATAAGAAGCCTGATCTTACTTTTTTCCGAATCTTTGGTGCTCTTTGTTACCCTACCAATGACAGCGAGGATCTAAGAAAAGTACAACCAACAGCTGATATTGGAATTTTCGTTGGTTATGCACCAAGCAGGAAGGGTTACACAATCTACAACAAAAGAACCCGACGTATTATGGAAACTATTTCATTGTTTAATTCAATGAAGCTGTCCTGAGCCAATGGCTCCTTGTGCAACTTAGTACGGTACTTCACTACTTTTTTGAAGCCTGGACAGTTAAGTTAGGGCTCGTACCCAAATCTGTTCCATGCAAGTACTTATAGTACCCCCCAACAAATGAGAATGGAAGATTTTATTCAATCAATGCTTGATGAATACTTGGAAACCTCACTCGTGTTTGAAAGAAGCGGTTTCCTGCTCTAGCTGTTCCAGTTCCCAGTCAACTTTAGCTGGGGGTACACCTTCATCTTATTACCCATTGATCAAGATGAGATGTTCCTTCTCCCAAGTCATTCACTTGTCATCTTCGGCATTACAATCTCCCAGTTCACAACAAGGTGTTGTGCTGGATCTACTATCATTGAAGGACAATCCTTTTGCTCCTTGTTGACAACAATCCCTCAATAACGTGTTTGGTTCGGAACCCCAGTTCTGAAGAAATCATTCATCTGGGGATGTCAGTTTAGCGCTCTTCAATCATTGTATTCTCAACCACATCATCATCTCGGGAATGGAGCAATGATCATCCGCTTGATAATGTCATTGGCAATCCCTCTTGACCGGTATCTACTAGAAAACAACTTGCAATCGATGCCTTGTGGTGCTTGTATAACTCTGCACTGTCAAAAGTCAAACCAAAGAACTTCAAATCTGCTATAACAGAGGATTGCTGGTTTCAAGCCATGCAAGATGAGATTCACGAATTTGATCGACTTCAAGTATGGGAATTAGTACCACCACCCGACTATGTCATGATTATTTCTCTCAGGTGGATTTACAAAGTTAAGCTTGATGAGTACGGCGATGTTCTGAAAAACAAGGCAAGGTTGGTGGCTAAGGGATATCGACAAGAGGAGGGAATTGATTTTGAGGAATCCTTTGTACCGGTTGCACGCATCGAGGCTATAAGAATCTTCATCGCTAATACCGCTAGTAAAAACATGATCATCTATCAAATGGATGTCAAGACAGCATTCCTTAATGGCGAGTTGAAGGAAGAAGTCTATGTTACGCAACTAGAGGGATTCGTTGATCCAGACCATCCGACACATGTTTATCGTCTAAAGAAGGATCTGTATGGTTTAAAGCAAGCTCCTCGGGCGTGGTATGACACCTTGTTATGGTTTCTTCTGGACAACAAGTTTTCCAAGGGTGCAGTTGAACCGACATTATTCACTCAGAAAACAGGCAAACATATCCTTCTTGTTCAAATATATGTAGATGATATCATATTTTCCTCGACCGACCCTAAAGCATGTGACATATTTTCCAATGAGATGAGTTCTAAATTCCAAATCTCAATGATGGGACAAATGTCTTTTTTCTTAGGATTACAAGTTTCTCAAAATCCCAGAGGCATTTTTATTAATCAATCAAAATATGCTCAAGAAATTTTAATAAAATATGGAATGGATACGTCTGACCCTATAGATACACCCATGGTGGATCGATTAAAACTGGATGAGGACTCTTTAGGGATTCTAGTTAACTAGAATCGTTATCAGGGTATGATCAGCTCCCTAATGTACCTCACTACCAGTCTACCCGACCTTGTTTTCGCCGTATGCATGTGTGCTAGGTATCAAGCTAAGCCTACCAAATAGCACCTTGAGGCATCAAAATAGGTCTTTTAGTATCTTCGAGGTACCATTAACTAGGGTCTCTGGTATCCGAAGGAAACCGCCATGGCACTAACGGCCTATGCAGATGCGGATCATGCAAGTTGTTAGGACACACAAAGAAGTACGTCAAGAAGTGCTTAGTTCCTTGGAGATAAATTAGTCAGCTGGTCATTTAAGAAACAGAAGAGCACTGCGATCTTAACTACAGAGGCTGAATACATTGCCATGTCTGGATGTTGTGCTCAGATACTTTGGATGAGGTCATAGCTTACGGACTACGATTTTACCTTCAATAAGATTCCTCTGTATTGTGATAACCGCGGTTCTATTGCTCTCTGCTGCAACAATGTCCAGCACTCTCGGTCCAAGCACATTGACATACGTCACCATTTCATTCGAGAGCAGGTTCAGAAAGGCGTGGTTGAATTGTATTTCGTGACGATGGATTATCAGCTTGCAGACTGATACACCAAGGCATTACCAAGAGAGCGGTTCAAATTTATACTCTCGCAGCTTGGTATGAAGAGTATGACTTTGGAAACCCTTAAACATCTTCAGGAAGGAGAGGAGGAGTAAAGGATGGTCTTCCTATATCCTATGTATATTTATATATATTTAAACAAAAAACTAAAATACAAAGATAGAAAACCTATAAAACTATAAAAATCAAAAATTAGAAAATACCAAAAATATTTTTTCAAAGACATGTCTTATGTTAATCGATAAAATTTATGGACCTAGAAATGTCATTCAATAATGACACGGGTCTTTAAATGAAGTTCAAACAAAAGTTTAAACTGTTTTAAAACATGTCTTAATGGCTTGCAGTTATTTCAGACTGCAGCCCGTTTTTGAATTTGAGGAAAGCATGTCGCCAAAAAGACCGTTGTTCCTAACAACGGGTAATTAATGTTTCCTGGGCACTGATTACTTAATATCCGTGCATCTAAGAATTAATGTACATTTCAGTGTGTTATTTCTTATTCGGAAGAGAAGTCTTCCTTTTACAACCAAATAATTTTCTTCTTTATTGATTCTTCAAAAATTATTTGTGTTAGTCACAGTGGACAAGTGTTGCTGGAAATTAATCAATTCAAAGTTTTCAAAATAAACTTTTCAACTCAAACAACGACTACAACTATTTCAATAGAAAACGGGTCATTGTTTGAGGGGGAGAGTGATTTCAAGTTTATTGCGTCAAACGGGCTTATAATCACATCACGCATTTAATGGAAAAGATTTTTGGTGAAATACGGGGTTATAATTTGAGGGGGAGTTAATTACTTTTTAACTTAAAGGGCCAAAATTGTCTTCAGTAAGAAAGATTAGAGACTTATGTGCAATACGCTAATTGTTTCCTAGCTCTTTTAATCTATAAGGACTGAATATGCCATTCTTCAATTTTACTTAGCCCTAGAAAACCTTTAAACCAAAAGTTAAATGAGTTAGAAATCCTAGGGACTAATTCTGTCATATCTGAAACTTAGATTTATAAATGGCAGCGGTTTGTCATAATCGGTCAAACCTCCTTATTTGGTCAAACTTAGAAAAACACACACATACTCATACGCAAACCGCCACCAATTCGTCACCCTTGATTCTTGAATTTCTATGGATTCCTTACTAAGGTAACTATAAAACTTCATTCAATACTTTTAGATGATGCCTTAGGTGAATCTAATCGAAACAAAACACATTAAAAGGAGTACAATCTCTAGATTCGTTCTAGGATTTTTTCTTGTAAGTTAAAAGTTATTTGTAATTGAGATTTAAAGGCTGGGATAGGTGCGGATATGGATATAGACTACTCGATCAAAATTTGTTTCGTATAAACCAAACACATTTTGATTCTATGATCTAGTCTAGGCTCATTTTCGATCGAAATGCTGTAGAGTGTTTGGAATTGTGTTCTTAGTGCTGGGATATGTTATTTAGGAGTAAATGATGTTAGTTTGATGTCCAAGTTTGATCCTAAATCTCTTGATGGTCAAATATGAAGATTTTCGAGTGTATGTTGACTTTTATTAGTCAACTGTTGTTGTTTGTTGTTGTTAAGTGTGTATGTGTTTACGGGATCACTTAGGAATGTATTGGAACCCTCAAATGCATGTCCCGTAGTGTTCTAAATGGTACTCGAATGTGCTTTGACATATAGCTGTTTGTTAGTTGGTATTCTATTCTTGCTAGCAGTTTGATCTGTGTTTGCTTGATACTAGTTTGATCTTTTTTTTCTAGATAGCGGTTTGATATGTTTTTCTAGATAGCGGTTTGGTTATAATTTGCCTGATAGCAATTTGCTTAGATTTGCCTGTTAGCGGTTTGCTTAGATATGTCTGATAGCGGTTTGATGATTAATCATTATATTATTATTAGCAGGCACACCGCTACAAGGTAGCGGTTTGATGAAGATCATTTTTATTATTAAAATAACCCAAACCGCAATTTCGAATTTTTCTTAACTGGTAGCGGTTTTATTTAAATGAATATAATATTCGTAGCTGTTTGGTCATAGTGGTTCAGATTAAAATGAATATAATATTCGTAGCTGTTTGGACATAGCGGTTCGATTAAAATGAATATAAAATCCATAGATATTTGGTCATTCCTCTACGTAGCGGTTTGATCATTCCTCTACGCAGCGGTTTGATCATTTCTCTTCATAGCGGTTTGATCATCATACCCCATAGTGGTTTGGTGTCTAGTGGGTCGCGGTTTGGGCCAGAATTCCAAAGTTTTGGCCCATTAGTCCCGATACCCTCCCATGGCCTAATCCATAGGCACAATTATCTAGTTAACTCCCATCTGGGACGTGTTAACTTGCATGTGTTTATCGGATATCCTTATCCTTCATTGACTTAATCATGACTAATGTTCTCATCTAACATAAAATATATGTCATGTCTGCCTATCTTTGTTGATATTCTTGTGCAGATAATATGGCCGATGAGAATATTCCCGCTCCTGCTGCCACAAGATCTGATGATCAGATACTTCCTTTTGCTGCGTGGGTGCCTATTGGAAAGAGCAAATGTGTCTTGGATCTTCAAAAGAAGCAAAAGAATCCAATCTTTCAGATCTCTGTGGATATTCTGTCAAACACAAACTTCTTCAGAGCATTTACTGCTTCAGTTTCTATTCCTACTATCTACATTCAACAGTTTTGGAATACCATTACTTATGTGGAAAAAGCTAGGACTTACCGATTTTAGCTGGATGAAAACTGGTTCACTGATGTGCTGTCGTGTAGGGTTAATTATTTGATTATTAAGTTTTAAATTTATATTTATCCAACAAACCTAAAACAACACTTTAACGAGCAGTGTACCCGGTCAGATGGAGTCGCGTAAGTTTTAAGGGTGTCGAACACAAAAGCGAACACTAATCCCTATAATCTACAGTATTTTTAATTTAGTCTATTTAATGTTTAAAAACCTATGTCTATTACGTGGTCTAATGATATGGGGGTTTTCAACCTGAGAGACTGACACAGGTTTGGTGGAAACAAATACCAATTCAATGATAATAAACACAAAAGAAAGAAAATTAGAGAATAGAAAAAGCGGTACAAGACAAATGATAGAAACTGTTTAGCCATATTAAATTCCCGGTTCAATGCTGGTTTGTTGTTTTAGTGCACGATTTTACTTATCTCGAAGGCGGCATATCATTCTTAAGACATAGACAGACATCATCCTAAGACCTAGACACGATTAATCCTGTCACAATTAACGCATCCGCATAAAGCATCCTTTAGTTTAATTATAATCTATCTTAGAGAATTAAAGCA
The DNA here is from genome assembly GCA_026074375.1 of Tanacetum coccineum. Lineage (NCBI taxonomy): Eukaryota > Viridiplantae > Streptophyta > Magnoliopsida > Asterales > Asteraceae > Tanacetum > Tanacetum coccineum. The sequence continues at coordinate 29,650 of BQNB010028355.1, read as the reverse complement.
GTGGTGATCCTGTTAAAACCCTACCCAAAACTTATTGTTTGAGACAGGTGTTTTATATACTAGTAGTCCACTATTCCAATCTTATTAGTAAATTAAGAGCAAGATTGCTGAAACATAAACGAGTCCAACCTACCGTCTAAACAAGCTCATAATCAAAGACAAAGACAGAACTTATTTATGATCCTATTGGTCCAGGTAATATGAAACACGATATGGAGAGCTATCCCCTGTATCTAGATTACTTGTCCTTATCACTAGACATTTGAATGATAGCCCGCATATCAAACACATAAACAAGTACTGAGGTGATATACATAATTAACCAATCAACGATAAATTAAGAAATCGGATTTTAAAACAAACCAAACATTGAACTCATAAGATGGCTAATACCCGAGGGTATTAGTCCACAACCATTGTAATTATACAAGCGTAATCAAACAATTGAAATCGAACGATTAAAAGAGTAAAAATTACACGATGTCTTCTATGGATTCATGATCAATGCTTGACCTTGGCGGCTGATCTTCTCTTCTAAAATTCGTCTTTTAGTGAGTTTGGTATAAAGAATGTGATATTGCACACTAAAAACTCGTTTTTAAGTCTTCTATTTATATAGTCTAAAAAAGACTCGATACGCCGTATCCAGCAAGGTCGATACGACGTATTAGGCTGGATTCCTTAGAGTGCGTGCTACGTTCGTAATAAATATTTTATATCATTCCCAATTTACTTAATTTACTGTATCTTCGAATAGTTGTCATCATGGATACGGCGTATGTAGACAGAGTGAATACGCCGTATTGGGAATTGGTCAAACGTGTTTTCTTGTAAAGTCTTGGCGCAGATACGCCGTATCTCTTTAGTTGGATACGGTGTATTGGTGAAATTTCAGCAATCTTCAAATATCTTCGTTTTAGCTCTAAATTATGCGCCTTTTAGCTTGTCTTCACAAAACACTCCTGAAATACTGCATTTATCAACTTTAAAGCAATTAAGTACCAAATAATGCAATAATTATATAAAAGTGGGCAAAATAGATGGGATAAATGATATAATAAAGTGACGTTATTTGATGTCATCAAATATCCCCCCACTTGAATCCTACTTGTCCTCAAGTAGACTTTAGAAAAAGTTTTGGTTTATGAAAATGTGTCCTTAACCGAAGTTGAGGATTTTCTGTTTAAGCATCGTTTTGTCCTAATCACCTGTACATAACCAAGCTCCTCACGAAATATGGAAATGAAAACACTCAGATCACTCAACTAATATAGGGTGTAACATTTAAGTAGTACGCTTAATTGCTCGGTCGTGATTAGCTTCGTATCATAGGCTTGGTAAGGATACACATCTTCACCGCTAAAGCTAAGGAAGAACAACTCAAAAGCTAAATTGGGTTAAGAAGGCTTACGGTATGATCATTCAATAGTCTTTCACCATAAGTACCACACCAACAAGGAAGTTGTATCATACATACACGGGTGTAACGACGGAATAGACATATACAATCCGAACACATCCCTGCTCGTGTTTAACCAGCGGTTAGGATGAAGAATAATATAAGGTAGGGAGCTTCTAACTTTTACCAAAAGTCATCATCCAACAAGGCAGCTGAGACATGCATACATGGCCGTAATGACGGAATAGCCATGCATGCTCAAACAAGTCCTCGTTCGAGTAGACACTAAGGTTAGTTGCTAGGAAAGGGAAGTAAAATGGGTGTTAAGTAAAATTAACAAAACAAATAGATTAAGCCAACAAATAAGGTATGGTTGCTAGTAACTTTCCCCCGACCGTTCCATGATAAAGACTCGAACACATAGACAGACGCCTCGATCACATAAATGACAAAGAAAACCTAAGTTGGCGTTCCCATAATGGTCAACTTCCATTACATCCCGCTCTTTACATACTTTTACATAAGACTTTACATCGTTGATTTTTGTAACGTATCAACGAATAATCGATCCTTAAGTAATTCCTTCGGTATAAACTTCTTTTAAATCGACTATTTTTCTTCCATCTTTTTTTAAACAATACATCATAAACCTCGGTTTGGTTTCACCGTCTTCACTATCATAATTCATCCGGATAATCTTTTCCTTCTAACACTTTTTCTTCGGACATTATTCATAATCCTAAAAGTAGCGACACTTACGAGCTACATATCTTTCCCATTTCATTGTGCAATTTCCCGACCATTACAGAGATAGAAAAATTTCACTTTAACACAGGAAATACAAGACTTTACACGAAAGCAACTAGCAACATTGGTAAAATAGACTTAATCTACATGGTAGGCTAATGTGCAAAGGTGTAACTAAACATATAATATGGTGTAGAAAAAGAAAGGAATGACCCAACAGGTTGTTCTAGGGATTTTACTCTAAAAACAAGAGTAATCAAGGGTTACACGGGAGTTAACTAACCAATGTGGATAGTTATTTTACGACATGTAGGCTATTTGGTTAAATCCTAGAAATTTATCAGTTGAACATGTTCTTCCATCTAAATCCATAGTACTAATCATAGCGGTCTCGAGTGATATACCAGGCCAAGTTCTAAAGTCCACTACATCACCGGCACACTCATAATTTTATGGAATTTTTAGTAGACAGTTGGAAACGAAATAGGCTTAATTCTCACAATATGTATCAAGGGTTATAGTGCGCTAGGTAATGTAACTAGTGATTTTTACAAAAGTCATGCTGAAAAAAAATTAAATTTTGGCCATTTTTAAGCAATTTGCATGTTATTTTGTAAAAAAGAAGACAAGTATGTTCTAATTCTTCACCCCCCTACTTAAATTATACAACTTCCTTGTTGTATAGATAAAACAATGAAATAATAAAGGAAAATAGAGTTAGAACGGAAAACTCCCTGATGTTTTGCTTGTGATAATTCTCCAAGATGAGTCCTTAAGCAAAAAGTGTGTTGATTAAGGCCTCAAATTGCCCGGATAAGTTCAACACATGTCTTTTTCAGCATATACCATATCATAGTTTCAGCAAGGTCCTGTATAAAAGATTAGAATACAAGTGCAAATTCTATCTCGCTACAATGGTACAAGAAAACGATTAAACGCGCAACTGTACAGGGATCAATACGTCGTATCCCAAACCCTAGGATACGCCGTATTGTTGCTGTAGAAACAATTGAATTAATGGAAATTAAATATTAAGTTTTTAAAACTGATAACGTCCAAACAGCTCTATACGTCCAGAGGGGTTCGATACGCCGTATAAAGTGTCTGAGAAGACAGACTCGTGCAACAAATAATTAAAATGCGACAAACAATTAAAATGACTGGGTTGTCTCCCGGGAAGCATTTTTGTTTCAGCTGGTGTTTAAGTTCGACCTTTTTCTTCATTCCTTTTCATTCATCAGGTAATTGTTTTGGGATTTTAAACCTGTAATCAATCAATGAGTCGTGCTGCTAAAATTACTGCCAGTCTTGATTCTATCACACACAAACAAACCGATCATCATATAATATACATCAAAAGGGAATCGGTAATCAAGTGTTATAAGTGTAATATACAGTACATATCAACAAAAGATAGTAACATAAAGGGAAAGAGATCAAGGGTCGGGCTGAGCATCGGTATGAGGGGCTGCGAAGGTACTAGCATCGCTTATCCTCGGTCTGACACGCCTCTGGAAGGACAACCATGAGCTACCTACGAGGGTGTTGTCGAATGGCTGATAAGTCTGGCCGCTGGCGTCCATAAGCTGTGTCATGCAGGTGATCAGCCAGGTGGAGACTCTAGACTGCTCGGTAGTAAAGCTCTCGGCAACTCCTCGCAAGCCTACAACATCACGCCGTAAGTCGTGCACCTCCTCCTCGATCCTCTCGATCCTCTGTGACATAGTACGGGGCTGTGGAGCTAGTGGAGGTGCCTGTGCTGGTGCTGGAATCTCCTGAGCAACCTCCTCGGCTGCCTGACCAGCCTCATCGGCCTCATGGGCACCAGCCGCAGCAGCCTGCTGCCTCTCTGGTCCCTGGGCTACCCAAGCCCATGTGTCACCGTACCTCGTGCAGATGTGGAGCCTCCCTAGCTCATGTAAATCAATCAATGGGAGCTCTCGGGTGACTACCTGCAGCCCTCTCAATCCCTCGTCACTGACAAGCCCAAAATGCATAGCCAAACGCCCAATAAAGTGCCCTCCTGACAGCCTGGCCCCGCTCTTCCTCCCCTCCGCATGCCTAAACAGATACTGCGCTAATAGATGTGGGACGTTAGTAGTCCCACGGTCCATGCTGCGGAGGTAGAAGAGATCAACACCGGTCACCTTCTCAGGTGCCTGCCCCCTACCAGAAATACTATAAGCAATCATCCTGTGGCATAGTCTCCTCACAGGGTCTCGAATAAGAACATAAGAAGGGGCGGGGCCCAAGAAGTCTCTGTCAGAAGAGATCTCGATCCAATAATCCCTAAGATCCCCCTTGTCGGGGATCAATCTATCACTGCCATCCTAGTAGGCTCCAAACCCAGCCTCTGCCATCTCCTGCTCCATGTGTAACCCCAACGCCAAGATAAACTGTCTCCATGTCATCCTCCTCCTAACACCTCCCAACTGAAAACACAGCATATCCATAACATCCAATCCCATCTTTGTATCGCTCATCCTACGGCGTATTGAGGTTTAAAATTTAGGTAAAAATTGATGTAATACGCTGTATTCAATTAAATTGAATACGTCGTATTGCTTTTATAGTTTAAGATCAAAAGGGGATTTCCCCTTATTTTACCCCATTATACCATAATCTCATTATCAAAGCATTGTTTTACTGAGTCTAATATCTAAAAAGGAGGGGGGGAACATATATCAGTCATAGAAACCCTAATCTAAACCTTAACCCTAATTCATAATCGATAAAGAAATAAAGGAATAAATCGAATCATATCGTTTGATTAGGATGCAAGAAATGTATAGAAACACGGGTGATTTTTGAAATCAAAGTGCGCGGTGAATTTTTTTTTGATTGTGAGTAAAAAGTGTATGTGAAACGATCTGGCGTATTTAGCTGGGTTTTTATACCCACGCTCGATACGCCGTATTGGGATTTGTCTGATACGACGTATCAGACATTAAACTGATACAGCGTATAAGTATACCTATATACGCCGTATGGAGACCAATTTTCAAAGTTTTAACAAAGAAGAGCGTACCTTGGCCTCCGCAACTTTTGTATGAGAACTATCCTTGTAATACCGCTTAGGGTCGAACGGAATGCCAAACGGCACATACAAATTTATAATAAGAAAGAATAGCATTCCGTTTACGTAATATTCCCAGATCACGATGTTTACTTTTAAGTTCATGACAAAACTTCCTGTTTCAAAAGTTTTAATGATTTTATCGTGACTTGTTTTAGAAAGCCCATTTTTCCCATGTGTAATTTCATTACCCTCAGATGACTGTATTATATCGATATCGTTATCATCATTGTCTTTTTCCGATTTTGAATCATCGGGATGAATGATGTTGAATAGATCATTGAAGCGCGAAACAATCTCTTCATCATATTCAGACAATGATGCTTCATCAATTAAATTAAATTCATCGATACGTTCAGAACTTACAAGAGGTTTAATTTCAAGATCTGATTTAGACGTTAAGCCATCGTTATAAACAATGGCTGGAAATTCATTTTCGAAATCTTTAAAGTAGTCTAAATCATCAAAATAATCAACTGTAGGGTTGGGCGACTGTAGCACCTCGGAAAAAAAAATTAGAACTCCTTGTCATTTTACGCAAGAGTATGTATCACAAACCAATTCAATTTTTGCCATTTCCTTCCAATAGAAAGTTATCCTTCAAGCGACATGCAATATTTTATGCTATTGAGAATTATAATAGCGCGTATAAATCGTCATTTCGTTAAGGATCAAAAAGGGGTACTTTAGAAAACGCGTAGCAATATAAATCATATCTTTCACGCTTTGCAAAACAAAGTCGCACGACTATATTATTTTGTGAACCCGTTCATACTTCAATAAATAAAACTATAAATGGACCAATATTTAAATATTACTAAATAAACAATATACCTTGACGTTTCATCACCTCAAAACTCAAATATACAAATGCATATCTAATCAGACCAAATAAAAATTCCAAATAAGCAAACAATACTTTCATTACATTTCTTACATCAATGTCCTACACATTTCCAAAAAAATTCATTACATGCTGTCTTAATTTAAATTTAAATCAACAAAGGCATCTATTCCCTAACAGTATTAGAAAAGAACTATTATAATAAATAGTATCATACATCAATAGTGTATGTAAATAATGTCATTCACATGCATAGCCTCAAGAAACTAGTGAACGCTTGCGTATAAATAAGGAACCATGCACGAACTCTTTTAAGCACAACAAAAATTGAAAACAAGAAGTAAGCAATACGGTTTGGGTTTAGGGTTTTCGTTGGATTCAAGAGCTAGGTGGACGTCGGGTTACAAAGGGGGGTGGAAACCAAGAGTGGGTTCGAGCTCCTATCACCATCATCCTTCCTCATCGTTTGGCCAAACTTGGACCTCGGTAAGTCCTTCCTCAAGTAGTTTAACATTTATAGATATCAATACGCCATGTAGTTTAATGAGACTTCGGTGACGCATGACCTATACACGACATATAATACTAACGGGTAAATGTGTGCGTACGCAGCAAGGGTTTGTTTCGTTGACATAACTAAATTAACAACATGTAGTAAGCATTGTAAATGACATACCATACGTGATAATAATAACGAAACCAGAAAGTTCATAACCGTAAACACATGTGTTAAGAATATAAATTTTTAAATTAACAAGACTTCTAGGTTGGATCGCTAGGATTAGTATGCACAAGGATTAAGCTACAATGTCGCATTGTAGTATTCTTACATTGTGACCTCGACCTATGGCATGTGCGTTACCAAGTCAACCCAAGACGAACCACACCGAGACTTTTGCTCGCTGTTGGTGCGTCACAGGCTCCGTAAAAAGCAAACCCATCATGCTCGTGGTTCGTACTAAGACCCCACTATACTTGCCAAATAGTCACTCCTGGAGATGCACCTCCAATGCACGTCAAAAGCCATCAGAAGCCGCTGCCTTGTCGTGTCTGTTGTGCTACAAAGAGAAAGGACCACAACAGCCGTTGTTGGGTCTACTCAGCGCACCAAACGTCCTTGTGTCTCGAACGATAAAGCGACCTTGTGATAAAACTTATGGGCCGAGATCGTGCGGGTTAATGTAAAGTTAATTACATGTTTGCGTATACAATGTGGTGGAAGAAGAAAACCTATATGGAAACTATAAGGGTGCGTTGTGGTGCAAGAAAATACACCACTATAGTGGCTGTTTCAAACCACGTTGGGATCAGACCAAAATCAAAAAAAGGAAGGAAAGGGTAGCCATGGGGGTAAAATATTGAATTAATACTTGTTATACTAAACTTGTAAAATATTGACAATAAAGAAGCAAGTGTACATGCACATTTACGAGTCTTTCATTTGTCCCTCGTCGAACCCAAACGAAATGGGTAAGGATACTCGAAAGTATAAAGACTATGAAACAACACTTTCACGAATTAGGATAATAATAACAAAATAAATAAACCAAATTAACACGGTTAAATAAAATGACATTAAAAATAATTAAAAGTTCATTCGGGTTTAAAACGTAGAAATTAAAATATGAAAAAAACCAAACTTTCGATGAACATCATTTTAAAAGAATTAAGGGCTATATGTAACAATATGTAAACTTAAGGGTATTAGCGATAAATAAGTATATATCTTTATAACTAATTAACGACTCGATACGAACCGCGATAAATAAAAAAACTAATAATTATAGGATTAAATTGTTAACTACGGTGTAAATAAATATAAACTTAGTAACCTAACAAAATGAAATCTATAATTTCGAGATTAGAAAACTTTAAAACATAGGTTACGACGCTAATATATCAATTCATGTATATGAACTTATGTTTTTTGTCTACATTATCCATATAGCCAACGGATATTAAATAACATATTGAAAACTAAAAGACGTTACCTCATAAACGACCATGCCTTTTGACCATTTGCATAATTTATTTCGTACATTAAGATTTAGAATGTAAACTCAGGTTTGTTTTAATTACTTAGGTGTTTGACTGAGTTACTATTTGACGTGCCTTAATCCATTACCAATCTCAGACGATTACCTGTCAAGGTGAGTTCCATAAGTCCCCTACTCCTACTGTTTTAAATCATCTATAGGTGTGAGAATATTGCTTATATTTCAAACATGTGAAACACAAGTGACAATTAACACATTACTGATTGGTCCGAAGTCCCTATTTAAACCCAAATTGCTATTTTGCCGATTTATCATGAACCGTTAATACTTGTAACATGAAATGATATGGATAAGATCTATCGGGATTGACAATCCCTGTTTGTATTGGACTGACATTAGTCAAGCAAACACAGTTTCATTTGAGTCAGATTACGGGTGTCCCGGGTTAGACACCTGCAAGGGCATTCATCCATTGTTGGTATATGTTAACGCTTCGATGTCATGAGCTTAGACAATAGTAATGCGATTAATATGACTTAGAATCTGATAAATTGTCCATATGTGAAGAAAACTTGTGATTCAAAAACACTACATTCTTTCTGCTAAACAAACCTATGAACCACCCACTTTATGTGACACTTACAATGTTTTCTCATTGTTATTAAGAACGAAGGATGCTATATGAAGTCTCATGCATTGGCATCATTCCCGTTATCTGAAGATCATTAGTACATTTAAAAACCGATGTCGTATGTCTATTTTATGCTTCCCTGAATGTTTTAAACAATTCATTATTTTCCTAATTAAGTGATAAATTTTCTTAAAACGTCTCAAATAGAAGCCGTTCAGTATTGCTTTAGAATGTGAAAATCATGAAGTCACACGCCTCTGGGTGCCATTATACTCTGATATTTTGAGGGTGTGACAGATTGGTATCAGAGCTCTGAGTTATAGAGAACTAGGTTGCATTAGGTAGCACTAGACTATAACTACTTATCTGCCTAACATGGTATATTTATGCATCATTGTCTGTCATTAGCTGGTTTCACAATATGGGTGTCCTAAGAAACAATAATCAAAGAGTACATATATAGAATTAACAATGATATACATGATGAAAAAGACATATATGAGATACATATACTTAATATGGGTTACATGTGTATTAAACATATACATACACTTAATATGGGTTACATGTGTATTAAACAGGCTTAATTATGCGTATTTTGAAATATACCTATATCCTTATTTTATATTTTCTGTCTCACGACATTACCGAAACTCAGTAATTGAGACCACCGATACACCACCCAATACCTCCCAGACTCCCCGACACACTCCCCCATGTGTATCACAGGAGACGTCCTACTCTCGGATTACTTATCTTGCCATCTGTATTACCATTTCCCCCAACTATCAGACGTACCGCTCGTATGTCTGTTTTACCCATTGAGCCAAATCTTGCTGAACGTGCCAGAATTTCTGCTATTAACCTTGATGATCATCAACTTGATCCTGTTACTCCACCACCCTCACCTTCATCCCCATTTTTGATGGCAGCTTACCAACGAATGATTGCTGAAACGGACCCCATCCAGAGAGAAGAAGCTCTAACTGCCTATAAACTAGTCAGAGTTCAGTACCTGTTCCCGAGACAGCCTTAACCGTATGTACGACACGCCTTAGAGGACAGTTGAATACCATTCTCGAGGACATGGAACGTTACCCAAATGCCTGTTTGGAGAAGTTAGAAGCCTTCATGATACTGTGGGATGTAAAGCCCCGAGTTGAGGAAAGTTTGTTGGAGACACTATCTGTGGGCAAACTTATTACTCAGCTTAGACAAGTGTGTGAGGATGCGGATGATCGTGCTAGTAATGCTCAGGAGGAAGCACGACAGAAGAGGAAGGAGGCACACAACTGTCCGCCAAAACCCTCCAGTCAACCGTTCGACCAACCGAAACAATGTGGACATCAACAGTAGCATTGACACTCAGATGCTCGACCAGCTCATTGCCAAAAGAGTAGCTGAAGCACTCGCAGCTGCAGCTGTGACTCATGCTGCAAGCACTTAAGAAGAGACCAACCTAGGATCCAACTCTTCCCAGAATAAGGCATGCAACTACAAAGCATTCCGTGCAGTCATGCATGAAAAATTCTGTGGTACTGAAGGTGCTGTAGGCTTAACCTGATGGTTTGAGAAACTAGAATCTCAATTTGGGATTATCAACGTTGCAGAAGGTGACAGAGTCAAATTTGCTTCTAGCACACTGCAATATGGAGTTTTAACCTTGGAGGACGTGTATGTTCGTTATGTTACTCTCGATACCGCTCATGCAACCCCTTGGAGTGATTTCAAGGCTATGTTCATTCGGAAGTACTGCCCTAGGAATGAAATCAAGCAAATGGAAAACGAGTTGTGGAACTTAAAAGTGAAAGGCACAAACCTTACCGCCTACAATCAACGTTTCCAAGAACTCATCCTCTTATGCCCTGAAATGGTACCCAACACCGACCGGTTGTTGGAACGTTACATTGAAGGTTTACCTCTGAACATCAAGGGTAATGTAACTTCGTCCAAACCAGTAGATTTGCATGAAGCAATTGAAATGGCTCAAGGACTGATGTACCAAGTAGTACAGGAACTAGGAGAAAACTTTGGTGACAAGAAAAAATGGAACGGAAACCACTACAACCACAACAACACTAACCACACTAGCAATCTCAATCCAAACAAACGTCCAGAGGCAGCAAGGGTGTTTATAGCTGGGCAAGGTTCTTACGTTGGCAAATTACCTTAATGCGGGAAGTGTGGACGACACCACACTGACGCATGCCCTCCTACTTGTCACAACTGTGGAAGGGCAGGACATAAGGTCAAAGACTGTCGAGCCCCACCTCGTCCCGCGAGCCAAAGAGGACCTGGAAGCCAAGGAGGACAGGGAAGTGATGTCACTTGTTTCGGATGTGGCGAGAAGGGACATTACAAGAACAAGTGTCCAAACCATGGAAATCAAGGCGGAGGAAACCAAATTCGAGGCAACCCGCAAAATCCTCAGAACAATCAGAGGCAGAATCAAGGGAACCCTAAGGGAAGTAACCAAGCATCAACCAGCACTCAAGGAGGACGCAGAGCACCTGGCAGAGTATACAGCCTATGTGCTGAAGCTGCGGTGAAAGATAACAACGTGGTGAATGGTACGTTCCTGATCAATAATGTTTATGCTTCGGTGCTATTTGATACTGGTGCGGATAGAAGCTTTGTGTCATATGCTTTCAGTAAATATATAGACATCCATCCTACAACCCTAGACACTAATTATAGTGTGGAGTTAGCCGACGGAAAGTCGCTAACCACAATAACAATTTAAGAGGGTGTAGTCTTAACTTGCAAAATCACCTATTCAAAATCGACTTACTCCCTATAGAACTAGGAAGTTTTGACGTCATTGTCGAAATGGATTGGATGGCCGAACATCACGCAGAGGTTATGTGTTATGAGAAGTACATTCATGTTCCATATGGAAATGATATGCTAACCGTACAAGGCGAAAGGAGCGGAGTTAAAAACAAATCGAGATTAGAAGTCATCTCGAGCATCAGGACGCAGAAGTACATCAACCAAGGATGTCAAGTGTTCTTGATTCAAATGATGAAGGAGGAGGAAACTGAAATCCCAGAAAGGCGAATTGAAGATGTGCCTGTTGTCAGAGACTTTCCGGAAGTATTTCCTGAAGATTTGCCAGGATTACCCCCGACACCCAAGTATAAGAATTTCACATCGAGCTGATACCCGGAGCTGCACCTGTTGCACGTGCACCCTACCGTCTTGCACCTGCAGAAATGAAAGAACTAGCCGAACAGCTAAAAGAACTTTCTGACAAAGGTTTTATAAGACCAAGTTCCTCTCCGTGGGGAGCACCAATCTTGTTTGTCAAAAAGAAAGATGGATCTTTCCGAATGTGTATCGATTATCGTGAGTTGAACAAACTTACAGTGAAAAATTCTTTATCCTTACTAATGATTGATGATTTATTTCGAACATTGCAAGATCCAGAATCTACTCAAAAATTTACTTAAGTCAGGTTATCATCATTCAGGGATAGAGAGAAGAATATACCCAAGACTGCTTTCAGAAACACTATACAACACTATTAAGTTCCAAAGTTTATGCCTTTTGGGTTGACCAAACAGCACCTTCAGGTATTCATGGACCTCATGAACCATGTGATCAAACCATACTTTGACAATTAGTATTTTGTAATTGACGATATTCTCATTATACTCCTGTGACAGAAAGGAACACGAAGAACACCTAAGACTATACTAGAGTTTGTTGAAGAAAACAGAACTGTATGCCAATTTATCCAAGTGCTGAATTTTGATCCATACGTGAAGTTCCTTGGACACCGTGAAGCGATAGTAGTGGTATTCAAGTGAACCCACTATGATTGAAGCTGTTAAGAATTGGGCATCTCCACTACTCCTTCGGAGATTCCCATTTCTTTAGGTCTTGCAGGTTTACAATAGGAGATTCATTGAAGGATTCTCTAAAATAGCTAAGCCTATGACTGAGCTTACACAGAAAAACCAGAAGTTCGATTGGGGTGAAGAACAGGAAGAAGCTTTTCAACTATTGAAACAAAAACTATGCGCTGCACCTATCTTAGCACTACCGGAAGGCAGTGATGATTTTGTGGTGTATTGCGATGCATCCATAAAAGGGTTAGGTGCCGTACTGATGCAAAGGATGAAGGTTATTGCATACGCTTCTAGGCAGCTGAAAATTCACGAGAAAAACTACACCACACATGATCTGGAGTTAGGAGCAGTAGTGTTCGCCCTAAAGATCTAGAGACACTATTTATATGTGCACGAAGTGTGGTAGTGTTTCTCCGACCACAAAGAAGTCTAACAACATATCCTAGACCAAAAGGACCTCATATGAGGCAACATCGATGGATAGAACACCCTATGTGAATACTATTGCGAAAGATTCTTTATCACCCGGGGTAAAAGGTAAAATGTAGTAGCCAATGCCTTGAGTCGAAAGGAAAGAATCGAACCATTGCGAGTAAGAGCCTTGGTTATGACCAATGGCTTAGACCTTCCTTCACGAATCCTTGAGGCGCAGAAAGAAGCAGTTAAGGTTGAAAATATTGAAGCAGAAGAAAATTGGAGGCAAGCTAAAGAAGTTATATTCCAGCCCCCGCAGATGGAACATTATGCCTGGATAAAAAAAGTTGGTTACCATGTTACGCTGACAGGGATCTTTGATTATGCACGAGTCGCATAAGTCAAAGTATTCGATTCATCCAGGATCTGACAAGATGTACCATGACATGAAGATGTTGTATTGGTGGCCAAACATGAAGGCTGACATCGCCACATATGTCAGCAAATGCCTGACTTGTGCTAAGGTTAAGGCTGAACATCAGAGGCCCTCTGGTTTATTGGTCTATCCCGATATACCAGAATGGAATGGTGAAGTACAGATTAACAATAGATTTCATCACCAAGGCAACCCAAAACGTCAGATGGATTCGATTCGATTTGGGTTCATTTGTTTATCGTCTAACCAGTCTGCACCTTTTTGTGCTAATGAAGGAGACGGATTCGATAGAAAAATTTGACGAGGCTATACATGAAGTAGATATAGGCAAGACATGGAATACCGGTGTCAATTATCTCCGATCGTGATAGCCATTTCACTTCAAGAGTGTGGCAATCCTTGCATAAGGCATTGGGTACACAGTTGGACTTGAGTACTGCTTATCATCCTCAGACCGATGGTCAGAAAAAGAAAAAAAAAAAAAAAAAAAAAAATAGAGTGAGAGAACCATTCAAACATTAGAGGATATGCTAAGAGCTTGCGTGATTGACTTCGGGAATGGTTGGGATAGACATCTACCCTTGGTAGAATTTTCGTACAATAATAGTTATCACACGAGCATTAAAGCTGCACTGTTCGAAGCACTTTACAGTAGGAAGTGTCGTTCACCTGTTTGTTGGGATGAAGTTGGAGAAGCACAACTCACCGAACCAGAGATCATTCACGAGACTACGAAGAAGATTTTTAAGATTAGAGATCGCATGCAAGCGGCGCGTGATCGACAAAAGAGCTATCAGACAATCAGGCGTGATGCCCCTTGAAAATTGAAGTCAGAAGATAAGTTTATGCTTAAGGTCGCGCCCTAGAAGGGCTTAATGCGATTAGGAAAAGTGGAAAGTTGAAACCCTCGATTATATCTGGACCCTTTTTGAATTCATAGAAGGATTGGTCCATAGTCTACCGTTTTGGGAATTACCTCAAGACTAGTCCGAGAACACAATGTGTTCCCGTCTGCAACTAAAAAGAAATGTTTATCCGATGACACACTCGCTATTCCTCTAGAGGAAATCCAACTCGACGACAAACCTTAAACCTCGTTGAAGAACAAGTTAGAGATAATGTGACCGTAGGTCAAGCAACTTAAGCTAATCCGTTAATACCTATCGTTAAAGTTCTTGGTAATGTACTGTAGAGGCCCAGTACACTTAAGTAACACGAAGACCAGTTCAGTGAAAAAATACCCTCACATATACACAAATCCCGCGATCTACCGCAACGTCCTTGATTTCGGGACGAAATCGCATAACATGGGGCAGATGTAGCACCTCGGAAAAAAAAATTAGAACTTCTTTTCATTTTATGTAAGAATATGTACCGCAAGCCATTTCAATTTTTGCCATTTCCCTTTCATAAAAAGTATTCCTTCAATTCCGCGCGACATGCAATATTTTACGCTATTGAGAATTATAATAACGCGTATAAATTGTCATTTCATTAAGGATCAAAAAGGGGTACTTTAGAAAACGCGTAGCAATAAAAATCATATCTTTCTCGCTTTGCGAAACAAAGTCGCACGACTATATTATTTTGTGAACCCGTTCATACTTCAATAAATAAAACTATAAATGGACTAATATTTAAATATTACTAAATAAACAATATACCTTAACGTTTCATCACCTCAAAACTCAAATATACAAATGCATATCTAAGTTAATCATAGAAAAATTCAAAATAAGCAAACCAATACTATCATTACATTTCTTACATCCAATGTCCTACACCTTTCAAAAAAAAAATTCATTCACATGCTTTCTTGTTTCAAATTTCAATTTAACAAAGGCATCTATTCCCTAACAATATTAGAAAAGAACTATTATAATAAATAGTATCATACATCAATAGTGTATGTAAATAATGTCATTCACATGTATAGCCTCAGGAAACTAGTAAACGCTTGCGTATAAATAAGGAACCATGCACGAACTCTTTTAAGCACAACAAAAATTAAAAACAAGAAGTAAGCAATACGGTTTGGGTTTAGGGTTTTTGTTGATTCAAGAGCTAGGTGGACGTCGGGTTACAAAGGGGGTGGAAACCAAGAGTGGTTCTAGCTCCTATCACCATCATCCTTCCTTATCGTTTGGCAAACTTGGACCTCGGTAAGTCGTACTCGTAGTTTAACATTTATATATCATTCGCCATATAGTTTAACGAGACTTCGGTGTCGCATGACCTATACACGACATATAATCCATACGGGGTTAATGTGTGCGTACGCATGCAAGGGTTTGGGTCGTGACATACCTAAAATAACAACATGTAGTAAAGCTTGTAAATGACATACCATACGTGATAATAATAACAAAACTAGGAAATTTCATTAACCTTAAACATGTTAAAGAACTTGCTATGTTGCTCGCTAGTAATTATTATGCACAAGGGATTGAAGCATAAAATGTCAGCAGAGTTTCTTACATTGGTGACCACGACCTATGCGCATGTGCTTTACCAAGTCAAAGCACCAGACGAACCACAACGAGACTTTTGCTCGCGGTTGGTGCGTCACAGGCTCCGTAAAAAGCAAACCCATCATGCTCGTGGTTCGTACTAAGACCCCACTATACTTGCCAAATAGTCACTGCTAAAGATGCACCACGGTCCATGCTGCGGAGGTAGAAGAGATCAACACCGGTCACCTTCTCAGGTGCCTGCCCCCTACCAGAAATACTATAAGCAATCATCTTGTGGCATAGTCTCCTCACAGGGTCTCGAATAAGAACATAAGAAGGGGCATGACCCAAGAAGTCTTTGTCAGAAGAGATCTCAATCCAATAATCCCTGAGATCACCCTTGTCGAGGATTAATCTATCACTGCCAGCCTAGTAGGCTCCAAACCCAGCCTCAGCCATCTCTTGCTCTGTGTGTAACCCTAATGCCAAGATAAACTGTCTCCATGTCATCCTCCTCCTAACACCTCTCAATTGAAAACACAATGTATCTGCAACATCCAATCCCATCTCTGTATCTCTCATCCTATAAGTACTGAGAAACTTCATAATAAACTCTCGGACCAAAGGTGCTCAGATCCTAAATAGTCTCCTCTAAGCATGACTCACGAACACCTGCTGCCCCTCTCTAGAATACACCATCCTCAACCTCACTGCTAGATCCTGCCTCATCTCTGGAGTCAATCCCTCAAAATCTAATATGTGAACCCGGTTAATCGGTCTGCTTCATATCGTCTCGAGCCTCTGCTCATAACTATGCCTAATCCCCTTAGTGTACTCCTGAATCTGGTATCTGAGCTATGGGTGTCTCTGATCAGCAACTGGTAATGGTGCCATATCTGAAAAATTAACTAAATCAGTAATCATTCTGTATGAGGTATAATACGGCGTATTCATAGAAGGATACGCCATATGTAAGGGTCTGAGTTGAATATGCCATATGTCTTTGAGAGGATACGGCGTATGGAGTTAAAGTATAGTCCCTTATATCAGGTCAATATGGCGTATCCAATTAACTGAATATGACGTATTGAGGTTTAAATTTGGGTAAAAATTAATGCAATACGCCATTTTCAATGAAATTGAATACGCCGTATTGCTTCTGCAGTTTAAAATCAAAAGGGGATTTCCCCTTATTTTACCCCATTATACCCCAATCTTATTATCAACGCGTTGTTTTACTGAGTCTAATATCTAAAAGGAGGGGAGGGGAACATATCTTAGTCATATAAACCCTAATCTAAACCCTAACTCTAATTCATAATCTAAAAAGAAATAAAGGAGTAAATTGAATCATACAGTTTGATTAGGATGCACGAAATGTATAGAAACACGGGTGATTTTTGAAATCAAAGTGCGCGGTGAATTTTTTTTGATTGTGAGTAAAAAGTGTGTGTGAAACGATCTGGCGTATTTAGCTGGGTTTTTATACCCACGCTCGATACGCTGTATTGGGGTTTGTTTGATACGACGTATCAGACATTAAACTGATACGGCGTATAGGTATACCTATATATGCCGTATGGAGACCAATTTTCAAAGTTTTAATAAAGAAGAGCGTACCTTGGCCTCCATAAATTTTGTATGAGAACTATCCTTGTAATACCGCTTAGGGTCGAACGGAATGCCAAACGGCACATACAAATTTATAATAAGAAAGAATAGTATTCCATTTACGTAATATTCCTATATCACGATGTTTACTTTTAAGTTCATGACAAAACTTCTTGTTTTAAAAGTTTTAATGATTTTATCGTGTCTTGTTTTAGAAAGCTCATTTTTCCCATGTGTAATTTCATTACCCTCTGATGACTGTATTATACCGATATCGTTATCATCATTGTCTTTTTCCGATTTTGAATCATCGGGATGAATGATGTTGAATAGATCATTGAAGCGCGAAACAATCTCTTCATCATATTCAGACAATGATGCTTCATCAATTAAATTAAATTCATCGATACGTTCAGAACTTACAAGAGGTTTAATTTCAAGATCTGATTTAGACGTTAAGCCATCGTTATAAACAATGGCTGGAAATTCATTTTCAAAATCTTTAAAGTAGTCTAAATCATCAAAATAATCAACCGTAGGGTTGGGCGACAAAGGTTTATCATTTCCCGAATCCGTTTTTAAATCATTGACAGAAATTATTTTATACGAAAACGAATTTTCATCAAAAATTACCGTGTAATCTTCATCATCGGATTCGTCTAATGAAATTCTGAAATCTACCTCGTTTTCGTTAGGAGGACATACCGTGGGTTCAGACGGGATTGCTGTTAGTGTATTATCAAAGACTATGGCCGGGAATTCGGTTTCGAAGTCAATGGAACAGTCGTCCTCATCTTCATAGTTTTCAACTTTCCCGAACGTGGCGGTTTGCCAATTGAACGTTTGACCATGTCTTCGAGCTTTTTCTTCTTCAAGTCTGATGTATTCCTCCATGGTGATATTTGGGTCGTCCATTTTTTTCTGTAATCAACTTGCAATAGAGAAAAAGGTAAAATGGACTAATACGCCGTATTCAATGAATTGAATACGTCGTATTGAGCAATGCAGGAATTTAAACAAACACACAATGCGAATAAATACAAACATAATTTAAATAATTAGATTACACTAAACTAAATTAATTAATGGTTAGAAATACTGATAAGAATAAGGTTTAATTAATTCACTCCCCGGCAGCGGCGCCAAAAACCTGATGTGCTGTCGTGTAGGGTCAATTATTTGATTATCAAGTTTTAAATTTATATTTAGCCGACAAACCTAAAATAACACTTTAACGAGCAGTGTACCCGGTCAAGATGGAGTTCGCGGTAAGTAGGGTGTCAAACACTAAGAGTGGAACATTAATCCTATATTCTATCAGTATTTTAATTAGTCTATTTACTGGTTAAACCTATGCTATGTACGTTGTCTAATGATATGGGGGTTTTCAGCCTGAGAGACTGGCACAGGTTTGGTGGAAACAAATATCAATTCAATACACAATAAACACAAAAGATTAATATTAAAAGATAGAAAAGCGGTACAAGCCAAATAATAGAAAACTGTATTAGCCATATTAAATCTGGTTCAATGCTAGTTTGTTTATTTTAGTCCAATGATTTACTTATCTCGAAGTGGCATATCATTCTTAAGACTTAACTGAGTATGGGATAAGGAATATGATATTGCACACTGAAAACTCGTTTTGAGTCTTCTATTTATAGTGTCTGAAAAAGACTCGATACGCCGTATCCAGCAAGGTCGATACGGCGTATTGGACTGGATTCCATGGAGTGCGTGCTATGTTCGTAATAAATTTTTGATATCATTCCCAATTTACTTGATTTACTGTATCTTCGAATAGTTATCTTGATGGATACGGCGTATGTAGACAGAGTGAATACGCCGTATTAGGAATTGGTAAAACGCGTTTTCTTGTGAAGCCTTGGCGCAGATATGCCGTATCCCTTCAGTTGGATACGGCGTGTTGATGAAAATTCAACAATCTTCAAATATCTTTGTTTTAGCTCCAAATTATGCGCCTTTTAGCTTGTCTTTACAAAAACTCCTGAATTATTGCATTTATCAACTTTAAAGCAATTAAGTACCAAATAATGCAATAATTATATAAAAGTGGGAAAAACAGATAGGATAAATGATATAATAAAGTGATGTTATTTGAAGTCATCAAATATCCCCCCCACTTGAATCCTACTTGTCCTCAAGTAGACTTTAGAAAAAGTTTAGTTAATGAAAATGTGTCCCAACCGAAGTTAAGGATTTTATGTTTAAGCATCATTTTGTCAACATAGCCTCACCCCAAAACCCTTCACTTAGTCCAGAATAAGATAACATGGAATTAACCATTTCTTTTAAAGTCCTATTCTTCCTTTCAGCCACCCCATTCTGTTGTGGTGTGTAAGAAGCCGTGGTTTGATGTATTATACCAATTGATTGGAAATAAACTGGATCATAATACTCACCACCCCTATCAGTACGTAATACTTTTATTAAATCTTGTCTTTGAAGTTCTACTTCTTGTTTATAAATTTTAAATTTATCTAGAGCTTCATATTTAACATGCAATAGATAGACATAAGAGAAAACTACAATTTTGGTCCACTATCTTTACCGGGTATAACACTTTCGGTCCATTTTTTTAAAAATTTGCGGGTTTAAGCCAAAACCCGAGTATCCATTTCACATTTGAGCCAAATCTAACAATTTTGGTTCACATTTGAGCCAAAACCCGAGTATCCATTTCACATTTGAGCCAAATCAGA
>BQNB010028354.1:2713-51894 GCA_026074375.1 Tanacetum coccineum | reverse complement strand
TGTGGTGAAAAGAGTTGATCGACAACTCTACAAGTTTAAAGAAGGTGACTTCGTTGATCTATACTTGAATGACATTGCAGACATGCTTCTTGTTGTTGTTCAACACAAGTTATTCCACCTCAACGGGAGTGGCATTGTTGACTTTATTATGGCTCTTTGTATGTTCACAAGAAGTCCTATCATCAAAAGACGTGTCAAGGATTTACAGCTTGGTGTATAGAATTACCAAAAGAAACTTAATATCACCGAACCTCAGAAGACCTTTTCTTGTATCGAATTCAAAGAACCCTTCACTCCATCATACAAACCACCAGGGGTAATCTATGAAGACTTGAAATAACAGAAGAGAGTGATGCGGGCTGATGAGTTGTATAAGTTCTTAGACGGGACACTCAAGACTGTTCGCGATGAGCTTCATCCTAGAATACTCAATTTTCGTCTGGGATACAACAAGGAGATGTCCAGGAGAAAGTGGATGGCTATTGACAAAAAGAGGTCGGAGCTTATGGTCGAACTTATTGATAAGCGGATGAGAGAAAGAAGGATCATAAGGAATCTAGAGCGATTGGTTGGTGCTCGGGAACTTGAGATGGACTGCAAACTGATGACTCGTACCGAATGATCGTCAGGTCCAATCTCAAATCTTATCTTGTGAATAAGTAGTATAGACTTATAATAATAGGTAAGTATACATAGTGTTTAAGTACGAATTTTCAAGAATTTGTCAATAAATTCAAAAAATTTGAAATTAACGTACTCCACACTATATATATATATATAGTAGGGATCCGGTGAGAATTAAAAGTATAATGAGGAGAATAAGAAGAATTTCTAGCCATACATTTTAAATAGGAGAGAGAATTTTAAGGGGAGATGCATCCATTTTTATAGGTGCATCTAAAATGTGTGGTTGTGGTTTCTTCTTATCATTCTCATTTTAAATTTTCTTCTTATTTGATCATAACTATATATATATATATATATATATATATATACATATACATACATACATATACATACATACACATACATACATATATATATATATATATATATATATATATATATATATATATAGAGAGAGAGAGAGTTATGATAAAATAAGAAGTTTTTTTAAAATAAAAAAGATAAGAAGTAATTATAACCGCATATCCGAGATGCACCGACTTAAATTAGATGCATCTCTATAATCTTAGATGCATTATAACGCATCATAATGTGTTTTCTAGCTTTTAATTAGATGCATATACGTATATTATATGCATTTCATTTTTTCTCCTGTTTTTTTGTTCCTCTGCATGTGTCAAAATCATGAAAATCAATTTGCACAATCTACGCATCAAATTAACGTTCGAAACTCAAAATGATGCATCTAAATGAATAAAAATGCATCTAATGCAAGTCGTTGCATCTCAAATGTGTGGTTTTAGTCACTTCTCACCACTTCTTACTTTATTTTTCTTCTCACTGGATCTCTACTATATATATATATATATATATAGGGATGGGTTCTAGGGAAAACCATATTTTGCTAGAAAACTCAGAAAACCAAACAAATGCCCTAAAAAAACCAAACAGATGCCCTAATTTTTTCAGACTAAAAATTGGTTTTTCAGGCAAATATGGCCTCGATATAATGTCGGTAAAAACTCAAAAACCAAACAGATGCCCTAATTTTTTCAGGCTATACAAAAGATTTTTTAGGGCATCTGTTTGGTTTTTTTGGGTTTTTACAGAGAGTAAATCGAGGCCATATTTGCCTGAAAAAATAATTTTTAGCCTGAAAAAATTAGGGCATCTGTTTGGTTTTTTAGGGCATTTGTTTGGTTTTTCTGGGTTTTCTGGGTTTTTCATCGAAATAAGGTTTTCTCATGATCTCATCCCTATATATATATATATATATATATATATATATGTGTGTGTGTGAAAAAATCTAATGAAAAGAAAATTAAAGTGAAAAGAATAAATGATATTTTTAACAACACGTCTCAAATAAGATAAAAGAAGTGAAAATATGATTTTTACATACATATTTTGAAAGAAAAATGGTAGTTTTTCATTTGACAACTTTGATATATATAGTTTTTAAGTATTATATGGAGAATCATAAGTTAATTTAGGAGTACAAATTTAGAGCATCCAATATAAGAGATTAAAAAAAAGTTTAAAACTCATAAAAATATTTAAAACTTATGAAAAAGTTTATTTTTTGTTTCAAACATAGTGAGTTATAGGCTATATCTATGCAATTAAAGGCAATGTTTTAAAACCTGGTTTGACCCGGCCGGTTAAACCGTGAACCGGTCAGGTGATCGGAAGCCGGTTTCGGCCGTAAAACCCAGTTGAACCGTGACCCAGTGGCTCGACCGGGTCAATTTAAAATCCGGTTTTTTAAACATTGATTAGAGGTCCAAAATCCTAGACATTTTTATAATTTAATGCATGTGTTATTATTGAACAATTCATATTGTTGTAAAAAGTTTATACATAATGATATTCAGTTTATGAAGTTGGATCGATTGAGAAAGTTTTTTATTTTGTGAAGATTTAGAAGGTTTTCAAAAACGATAGATTTTTAACTTTGATTCAAGTTTTTCAAACGTAGAACTCATTTTAATGTGATTATAATCCAAAATGTGTAAATTTTTTTTGAATAAATGTTAAAAATATCTCGATTTTGCGATATAAGTACAATACTAAATCAATCTAGTACAAATTTAATGAATCATTAACATAACTCGATTTTAACAATAATAGGACATGGATAGTTTTTTATTGATAGTAGCCCAATTCGAGAAGGGTAAGGTCTCCTTTTACAAGAAAAGATGAATATGATAAACTGAATAATCGTTAATAACAATGATAAGAGGCCTATTATTTATACTATCCTATTCTTAGATTTAAATATGGTAAATGCTAAAATCAAGTGTAATTACTCCTTAATTCCTTGGTAATTGATTTGAGTAAATTCAGCCCGTTGATCATTAACTGTTGACCATTAATTATTTTGACCATGAATTGTTTTGACCCAATGGATTCAGCCAATTCCCGAACGGTTTATTTTCTAGACTCATGGCGCTATATACTGTATGGGGTTTGTGAATTCGTACATCTGATTTTAATTCATCTTTGAGGCCGTTTAGGAACACCCCCAAAAGACAATGATCAGGCCAATTTGAAACCCGAGAGGATCTCTTAGCGAACTCCTGACGATATTCTTGTACCGAACCAGTTTGTTTAATGCTACAAAGGAACTCATCTGGGTTCTGGAATTCCGCCGGGCCAAAGTTTTTGGTAAACGCTTGGACTAATTCTTCCCAAAAAATGACTTGACCGTCAGAGAGCCATGAATAGAGGTCCAAGGCATCCCCTTCTAAGTGCATTGAAGCTATCTCTACCTTCTCTTCATCGGGTATTTGATAATACCTGAAGTATTTTTCGGCTTTTAGCAGCCAACCGCGAGGGTCTCCGCCACTAAAATTTGGGAAATCAATCTTGTTATAGGGTCTATACGACTGTCGACCCCTCCAAGAACTTTCCCCATCGAAATTCTTGCTTCCTTTGGATCTGGATCGATCTCCTTCCTTCAAAGCTGCTATATCTTCCTTCATCGTTTCAATTGCCTCCAATTTCGCGGCTATTGCAGCCAATTGAGTGGAAATTGGATCGGGTGGATTGTTGTTGTCGCTATTCCGGGTTTGCACCATGTTTCGATGTCCCGACAACGGAACCAAATGATAGATACTGAATTAATAATAATAGGACATGGATAGTTTTTTATTGATAGTGGCCCAATTCGAGAAGGGTAAGGTCTCCTTTTTCAAGAAAAGATGAATATGATAAACTGAATAATCGATAATAACAATGATAAGAGACCTATTATTTATATTATCCTATTCTTAGATTTAAATATGGTAAATGCTAAAATCAAGTGTAATTGCTCCCTAATTCCTTGGTAATTGATTTGAGTAAATTCAGCCCGTTGACGATTAATTGTTTTGACCATGAATTGTTTTGACCCAATGGATTCAGCCAATTCCCGAACGGTTTCTTTTTCTGGAGTACATCTTCAGTGGGTCTTTATCAGATTTGTATATCAAATTTGTGATTTATAGATTCGATTCATTATTAAATGATGTTTACTTGTAAATCAAATAAAAAATATGAATCAATTTGCTAAAACGAAGATTTCTCAACTTTCTCAAAATAAAAACATTTTCATTGGAACCAAAGCCTTAGATTTATAATATCAAAAAGATTTATAAGTTTGTGATTTAACATATTCTTATCCATATAACCTATTGAAAATGTTTATCATTGTAGATGCTTTTACATATTTGAAAAATTATATTAAATAACTTTAAATTATAAGATAGTGAACTTATGAGTAATTCAATGTCATTGATTATGAGTTTGACCCATGAGTAATTTGATAATTACAAAACTGTAAGACCGATCAGTATTAATATGGATGTTACAAATTTATGTTTTTTCAGCAATATTAAGATGATGCCGTCAATAGTAAGCGTGTAACTTAATTTTTTAAGACTACTATTAAAATCAAGTCCCATATGATTTAGGGTAAAGACCATTTATTACCAACTTACTTTCTCATTTGTACCGTAATGATCAACTTACTTTTTTTGTACACATTACACCAACGTACTTAATTGTTTTGTGATAATATCACCCAAATGACCGGTTAGATTTCACGTCATTAATTTAATTATTATTTTTTCATTTACAAATTCCACATCACCCTCCACACTACTAAAAATGCCACATCATCCTCTATCATTTCTCCTTCATTACTATATTTGTTCATCATTAATTTAGATTTGTCCTGAACTTCATTTCTTTCTAAAAGTAACAATCGCTTTTTCATTCTTTCCATCACACACTCACCATCGACTGCATGCTATATATCCTTTGACTAGATATATCATTTTGAGAACATAACAATCATCACTCTTTTCCAGGATCTTTCTTAATAAAACACCACCAACCGCCACCATTTATGAACCCAAATTAGAGAAGGTCAATCTCATCTTACCACTAGAGTAGCCGGGACGCATGGTTGTTGGGTGTGGAGTTGGAATGGGTTTTGGGTTGGTGGGTGGAATGGGTTTTGGTGGGTCGGGTTGGAATCATTTAAGGATTGCGTTTGTGTTTGGGATTGGGAGTGGAGTTGGAGCTGGGTTTAAGTATGTAACTGTGTGTGCAGCTAACTAACACACTTGCTGGCAAATCATCAACCGTCGTTCGTCGCCGTGGGGCCCACTTGATGGAAACCGTATTCAGCCATCAAAATATGTCAAAATTTCGTCATTCATCATGCACCAGGTGACAACACTTCTTCCGAAGCCTCGCTTATGGTGGCATGTTGTGTAGCCATGGAAACATGGTTCACATATATGACTTGGTATGTTTGAAGTAAGATCCCCCAATTTCCATGTGTTGATGGCATCTGAGTATTTTGACTAAGTGAATGTCTAATTGACTAATCTGCAAAGCTTGCGTTTCTTGTATACTTCAACCATCAATGAAACTCCTTTAATTGTTACTCTGTATTTTGCTAATGTAAAAATTAGTTAAGGAATGAAGGACGAATGAGAGAATCAGGGAAAAAAAAATAAATGATTTGATAAAAAGGGTGTTAAAAGGTAACTAAACTATTTTTAATTTTATCTCATTTAAGCTAACTACATGGCGATTCTCTTTTATGAATTACACCTTGAGTAGTCAGCTTGGAGATGTTAGAGATTAAGGATAAGATTCAATGGTTTCAAAGGTTTAACCGGTTGTTTTAGTAGCATTACTTTGTTGATATGGGTTTTTTGGGTAGATCTGGGGTTTGTAGGTGTTAATTATGAATTTGTTGATGTTCTTGTTTGTTATGAATTTGGGAAGAATACTAGAGGTTGACTTTTTAGTTCTAGCTGGTGATGACTTTATTTATTTAATCTTTTATTTAATGTAAAAAATAAATACGTGGAAATAGTAATGCCAGCATGTCAGTAATAAGTTACCATATTGGTGATTTCGAACAAAATTTGAAAGTTCGTTGGTGTAATGTGTACAAAAAAAATAAGTTGGTCATTACGGTACAAATGAGAAAGTAAGTTGGTAATAAATGGTCTTTACCCTATGATTTATATAGTAATGTACGTCGTACGATAAGATAAAGTAAGATGTATGATAAGATTAAAAGATCATCTAGTTAAGAAAAGCAAAGATGTAACGGAAATATAGTAAGATCTTACTAATATATGTATACAAGGATGTTACTTATTGCATGTTCTAAAACTCTTACCAATCAAACTGAACACAAAAAACACGAATCATAAAGTATTTGGTATTTGACTTCTCATCTGCATCTAGTGATTGAGAAAGCATTATGTGGGCGAAACAAAGTTTGGCCTACAAAGATTGTGAATATGTACCAAATAGTAACATTAAGACCAATTCTAGTTGTCTTCGGTTTTCATTTATAAGTTGACTAATTTGTTCGGATTACAAACAAATCAAAGAGATCAAAGACAAATCAAAGAAAAACAAATTCGAGAAACTAAGCGGAGACTTTATTCAAACATGTTGATTCAAATACAATGGTTGTACAAAGAATTATATAAGGGGTTAATATACAAAAAAGTTACTAAAGTTTGCTCAAATGTTCGATTACGTTACCCAAATTTAAAACCTTACACATAGGTTACCCAAGTAGTCGGGTTCATTATATAGATTACTAAACGTTTAAAAAAGCTATACTCCCATTACTCCCATGAGAGGTTACCGGTTGATAAGATTTTTTACCTGACACGTTGGACATTTGTGGGTCCCAACCCATTTAACATTGTACCCTTAGCTCTTTTTTATATTTAACACACCATTTTTTTATTATTCAACACACTCAATTCTCTTTACCAACTACACATATTTATAACACAAACACATTCCTTTTATATTCTCAGATCAATCCATCTCATAACACAGCAATAACAACCACTGACTTATAACACCACGATGATCTATAACACATTCTTTTTACATTTTCTAAAACACAATAAAAAAACAACCACCGATCTATAACACCACCACTGTTGCCTACCTTCATACAAAGTAACCCACGCACAAGCACATTCGCCCACGCACAAACAAACACGCACCTTCATACAAAGTCACCCCAAGATATGGACTTTGTATTGGAGATGGTTACTCGCCTACCGTCAATGATAATTGTGGTCGTCGATGCTTTTTAGTGTGTGGGATCTGTTGTGGGTGTTAATGGATTTGGGTTTTGAACAAGTATATTGTTTTGGGTTTTGTGCTAAAGGCTAATGATTTCAAGATCGTGTGTTGTGGTGACTCGTCCAAAGTCATTGAGATTTAGAATTTTGTTTGTGTTTCACTAAATCTGGGAAGAAACTCTTTATCTTCTTTGAATGTAGATGGTAGCAAATTTAGGTAATTATAAGTTCTGTTATTTTATAAATCTGAAAAGTAAAATGAATACGATGGAACTGAATGGTTTTGGTGTTTTTGAGAGAAAGGGGGAAAGAAAAGAGGGAAATGAATGGGGTTTGGTGTCAGGGCGGGTTAAATAAAACATATATAGTAATATAGAAATTAAAATAAAAGTTATTGCCATGTAGACATGTAATCGACATCAATGAGTTAATACTTTCGGGGTAACCTGTGTAACCGGTAACCAAAAATTGGGTAACCTATGTGTAAGGTTTTAAACTTGGGTAACGTGATCGAACATTTGAACAAACTTTAGTAACTTTTTTGTATATTAACCCAATTATAAAGCTACTATTGTCATTTTATAGACGAAACTAACCATCATATTCTAATGCTAATTGTTAATACAAATAAACCCATAAAATTTGCTTATTTCTATCTCACGACCTTCCTAGTTTTATTGATGACAAAACATAAAGAAACATCATGTTAAAACCATCTCTAAGAACATAAGATTTTAGAAAATCACAAAGTGTCATAAAAATGTGTATGCATTATTTTATGTAAACCTAAACTATACACATAATGCTTTCTAACTTCTCAATTATTTACATCACTCATGACCTAATCAAATGCAGCAAATCCAAGGATAATCTTACAAGATTTCACATGATCTCTTAAGATTTTGCAAATCAAAATTCGGATTTGGTTACTGTTGGCCGGTTTCAATGATTTTGGCTGCTGGTTCCATTCATCAATAGAACCGGCAGAACCGGGCTACAGTAATTTTTTTGGCTATAAATACCAAGCCATTTCTCATGTTTTTACATACCTTCTCACTTAGAAAGACTCTAATTATCTAATCTTTCACCCTATTTCTTGCATAGTTTTCTTTAGCATTTTTGTAGGTAATTTACTTCAAAGAAGAAAATTGCCAAACACCCCTTCAAGACGATCAAGTTTCAAAGCATCTTGTTTTGTATCTCCATAGCATCATCAAGATCACATTGCTGAGTCTTGAACATCATATTGTAGTTGTTAGTTACATTTATCATTGTAAATCAAGTGTAGTAGTGTTGGTGTGATTCTACCGTGTGAAGAATCTGGTATTTAGCTTTGTACCAAAAAGAGGTATAAGCAACGTTGTGAGGCTTCTTCGCCAATTAAAAGGAGTTCGATGACTAGTGTTTACAAACTCTCGAGTAGGTGAATCGGGGAGTGAAGTAGGGCAAAGAAGGTGTCTTTGTAGCCGAACCACTATAAATACTTGTGTCTTGGTTATCTCTTTTTAACTCTCTATTTATTTGTTTTCATTTTTCTTATACCAATACCAATATCATAATCATTTCACGTATAGTTTCAAACAAATTTTTAAAAGGTAACAATTAATCAGGAAAACTATCCAACCCCCTTCTAGTTTTCCACAATTGGTATCAAGAGCAAGGTTACTAAAGTTTTAAAATAAATTGTATTTTAATCTTTAAACGATTATGGATTCGGAAAACTACAAAGAGGGTCAATCTATGCAACGACCACCTCTTTTTGAGGCTAACTGTTTTATATATCGGAAAAACCATTTTGAAACCTACGTGAAATCTAAGGATATTGATCTTTGGTATATTATAGTTCATGGCAACTACAAACTTACCATCAAGGACAAAGATGGTAAGGATGTAGTCATCACTTATGATAAATTTGATGAGAACCAAAAGAAAATAATTTACAAAAATGATGAAGCAAAAATGGTTTTATATAATGCTTTACCTAAAAAGGAATACGAAAGAATTTTCATGTTTAATACGGCACAAGATGTTTGGAATTCCTTAATAATTACTCATCAAGGTAACAAACAAGTCAAGGATAATAAAATAGATCTTTTCGTTAAAAAATATGAAGAATTCATTATTTCGGATGATGAATCTATAGATTGTGCCTTTTCTAGATTCAATGCTATTATTACTTCTCTAAAAGCACTTGATGAATCCTTTTCAAGTCGTAATCATGTTAGGAAATTCTTGAGGGCTCTTCCTACCAAGTGGCGTCCAAAGGTGACGGCAATAGAAGAATCCAAGGACTTGTCAACACTATCCCTTGACGAACTCATCGGCAATCTCAAAGTCTGTGAGGTAGTGCTTGAGAAGGACTTGGAGGTATCAAAGGACAAGAAAGAAAAATACAAATCTCTTGATCTAAAAGCAAGACAAGTCTTGAGTGAAGATGATGCATCTTCCTCGGATAGCAATGATGAGGAGTATGCAATGGCGGTAAGGGACTTCAAAAAGTTCTTTAGAAGAAGAAGCGAGTTTGTTCGACAACCGTATGATGACAAAAAGAACTTCCAGAAGGCAACGGAAGACAAGAAGGAAAAAGAAGACTGAAGAAGTTTCAAGTGTGGTGATCTAAACCACTTCATTAGTGATTATCCCAAACACTCCTTTGGTGATCAAAAGGCGTTTGTTGTCGGGTGTTGAAGCGACAGTAGAGATGACTCCAAGAAGGAAGAGATATGTCTCCTGGCCTAATCAAATGAGGTATAATCTGACACTCCTTACTATAGTAGTTCATCCTTAGATAATGAGTCAAGGCAAGATAAGTATGATAAACTTTGCAAAATTAGTCTTAGAATTATTAACAAAAACAAACACCTAAAAGCTAAAAATGAATAATTTAAAAGAGATGTTTGTGAACTTAAGTATAAAGTAGAACAACTAGAAAGAAAGAAGGAAATAATCCATGAATGTGAGTCTTGTGACAAACTTGTAATTTAAATTGGCTCACTAAAACTAAAACTAGCTAGTTTCAAAAATAGTAGTTCATCTTTGCGAAAAATGGTCGAAATGCAAAAACCATCAAAAGATAAATATGGATTAGGATACACAGAGGAGAAAGCTTCTACTAGCAACAATAAAATCAAAAATTAGGTTCCTTAAAATGACAAAATACTCTGGAACTGGAGACGCCGTTTCCCTTATAACAGAACGGCTTGTTCTGACGAATAGAACCAGCTCTCTGCTGCAAAAACAGAAAATGCAGAAAAAGCTAAAATCCTAGAAAACAACATTGTAAAGAAAAACGACTCGGTATTAACAACTAGAAAGCCTACTCTAAGCCTACCTAAGAGTAACAAACAACCACCAATCTTAAAACTTGGTCAAGGCCATGAAAAAAGTAGGATCCAAACACCTTATAAAACGGCCCATAGGAGACCTAATGTCCTATATCCTAAAAGCAACTATCATCAAGTCAGTTGGAACTATGAAACACAACAAGAACAACAATTTCAACCACCTATATATAATCAATGGGGTCCTTATCCTACATTTCCATATATAGGTCAACCAAATGGTATGCATAACACCAACGGACCCATGAGATATTAGGGACCGAATGCTTGAGTTGTTTCATGGTTCTAGGTACGTCTAAAGTCAATCTTTAACCGGATGAATGGATCAAAGATAGTGGTTGCACAAAACACATGACGGGCAACAAAGATCTCTTCTCATCCTACAAGGTCATAGACAGAAGTAACGTAGTGTTTGGTGGTAACACTAAAAGTAAGATCATCAGAAAAGGTACAATTTCTCATAACTCCCTCACTATTCATAATGTTAGCCATGTAGAAAACCTTAGTTTTAATCTTCTTAGTACATGTCAAATACGCGATAAAAAATGCAAAGTATTATTTAGTGAAACCGGTAGCGAAATAATTAAAGACGGCATAACCATAGGAAAAGGAATTAGGAAAAATAGCCTTTACATAATGAAAACGGGGAACTCACCAAAAGATACTCTTTGTCTAATTTCAATAGATGATACTTCGACCTTATGGCATCGAAGATTAGGTCACGCCAATATGCGACTTTTACAATCACTATCATCTAAAGAGCTAGTTAGAAACTTATCAAAACTAAAATTAAAAAAACATTTTTGTGATGCTTGCAACGTCGAAAAACAAGTACACGAAAGCCATAAGGCCAAAAACATGGTTTCAACTACTAAGTGTCTAGAACTTTTACATATGGACTTGTTTGGTCCATCGTCCATTCAAAGTTACAGAGGGAACTTCTACACTTAGGTTATTGTCGACGACTATTCAAGGTATACATGGACAAGATTTTTAAAACACAAAAATGAAGCTTTTGATCACTTTGTAATATTAAGCAAAAAGATTCAAATTCAAAGGGATTACCCCATTATTTCAATACGTACGGACCATGGTCGGGAATTTGATAATGAAATACAATTTGGAAACTTTTGTGATGCTAACGGTATCACCCATAACTTTTTGGCACCTCATACTCCACAATCAAATAGGGCAGTAGAACGTAAAAATAGAATATTACAAGAAATGAGTAGAACAATGCTAAATGAACAATCGATTCCTCAAAAGTTTTGGTGTAATACCGTCGACACCTCTACCTACATTTTAAATATAATCCTTATTAGACCTTTCCTTGGAAAAACTCCTTACGAGCTTTTCAAATGTAAAAAGCCCTCCATAGAATATTTTAGAGTGTTCGGTAGTAAATGTTTTATTCTTAATACCAAAGATTATCTAACAAAATTCGACCCTAAATCAACTGAAGGTGTATTTCTAGGATACTCTCATAATAGTAAAGCTTATGTAATTCTAAATAAAGAAACCACGAGAGTAGAAGAATCTCTCAATCTAAAATTTGATGAAAGTCCTCCTCCTAAATCACCTCCTTTAGTAGATGATGATATACTTGAAAATGATATCATATAAAATCAAGATAAATACCTAGAAATCAAGGAGAATGAACCATTAAACAAAGAAATCACAAACATCAAACACTCTAAAGATCATCCTTTAAAAACCGTCATATGAAGTCTTAATGAAAGAACTCTAAGATCTCAAGTTCAAAATCCAAGCAACTTCTTTTGTTTCGTTTCCACCATAGAACCCAAAATCGTTAAGGAAGCCATACAAGACGAAAGTTGGACTATGGCTATGCAAGAAGAACTAAATCAATTTAAATCAAATAACGTATGGAGTCTCGTTCCCCCACCTAGAAACTAAACCATCATAGGTACAAAATGGGTCTTTAAAAACAAACTCGACGAAAATGGTGTCGTCTCTAGAAATAAAGCAAGACTCGTCGCGCAAAGGTACAATCAACAAGAAGGAATAGACTTCGATGAAACATATGCCCCCGTGGCAATATTAGAATCTACAAGAATCCTTCTTGCGTATGCTTGTGCTCACGACTTCAGGCTTTATAAAAAGAAGCCAAAAGTGCTTTTTTAAATGGTTTTATAAATGAAGAAGTCTATGTCGCTCAACCTCCCGGATTCTTGGATTCTAAAAAACCTAACCATTTTTCAAACTCAAAAAGTCTCTATACGATCTCAAACAAGCACCCAAAGCTTGGTATCATAAACTTAAGGCCTTTCTCATTGATCATAAGTACACCATGGGATTAGTAGATAACACTTTATTTACTAAGAAAAGAAACTCACATATCATCATCGTTCAAATCTATGTGGACGACATCATCTTCAGATCAACTTATCAAGAGCTTTGCAATGATTTCTCAAAAATCATGCACGATGAGTTTGAAATGAGCAGGATGGATGAATTGAATTTCTTCCTTGGTCTACAAATCAAACAACTAGAAGATGGAATCTTTTTCAACCAATCTAAATACATCAAAGAAATACTAAAAAAGTTCGGTCTTGAGGACTCCAAACCAATCAAAACTCCCATGTCATCCGAAACCAAGCTCACTCGTGATGAAGACGGGGAACCCATCGATGACACTAAATATCATGGCATGATTGGCAATTTACTTTAACTAACAGCCAGTCGCCCGGACATCATGTTTATCGTTTGCGTTTGTGCCTGATTTCAAGAAGCACCAAAAACTTCCCACCTTGAAGCCGTAAAAAGAATATTTAGATACATCAAAGGTACGTCCTATCTAGGCTTATGGTATCCCAAAGGAACTAGTTTAGAAACCATCGTCTACGCCAATTCCGACCATACGGGATACTATGTCGATCGCAAAAGCACTAGTAGTGTATGTACATTCATGGGTTGTTGTCTCACATCATGGTTCTCCAAGAAACAAACCGCCCTAGCTATCAACCACCAAAGCCGAATATGTTTCTGCCGGTAAAGCATGCCAACAAGCCTTATGGATGAAACAAGCTCTAGTAGATAGTAGATTATGAAGTTAAGTTGAATGACATACCTGTTCTTTGTGACAATAAAGGAGCCATAGACTTAAGCAAAAATCCCGTTCTTCACTCTCGCACTAAACATATAGAAATCCGTCATCATTTTCTCCATGATAACGTTCAAAAGGGTAATATCTCTATCGAAAAGGTTGCATCCGAAGACAATATTGCCGACATTCTAACCAAACCACTTAAAAGAGAACCTTTTAATCTTCTTCGACTCGGTCTTGGATTAATGGACCAAACGCTTAAAACCTTTCTCTTAAATACTTCCTCATTTGTGTCAAATCATTTTCTTACCTCTTACTACATTGTTTGATACAAATAAAAACGTTTTTGTATGACTTGTCTCGTGAACGTATACAAAGAAACACATGTTCAATATGTCGTTTCAAACACGTTCATTGTTGCTAAATTAAAAGGGAAGGCTTAGGGTTTTTCTCTCAATATAAATTCAAATTTTTTTGTTTTGAGTCGAGAAAATTGCACCTCCTACATATCAAAAACTTTTCTCCAAAAAACTCTTACAAAAAAACCCTGTTTTCCCGCTTGCCTGGTTTGCATATAATTCAAGACGGTGCTCTTTTCAGAATAGCACCGGCAGAACCGGCAGGTCTGTTCTCAGCTATTATTATACGAATTTTTTTCAAATTTGAAAACCAAGTTTTCCCTCATTGTCACGTCCTCTTAGGCTCTAATAATTAGAGTTGGACCTTTGCCATAATCTAATCTTAGATTTTTACTAATTATAACAAGCAAAACATTTAAGGTCCCTCAAAATCTTCTTCTATAAATAGTGCACCATTATTGCTCTCTCCTTCACTCATAACTCTCTTGTTTTTTACCTTGCTTTCACATTGCCTAAAAGAGAACTAAAACTATCTAAAAGAACCGCAACTTAGAATTAGTGTTTAGGCTATGTTGCTTTGTCCAATCCAAGAACTTCCTCTCCTCCATATCAACCTTTTTCTCCTCCATCGGATACTCATCAAGAAGCTCTCACCAACTCTCAATAACACTCCACCATTATCCACATCAATACAACTCAATAAAACTTCCAATGAAAAATTGCTCGATTTACTCCTAAGTCAACTCCTCCTCCATGACTTACGCCAACCCGCTCCCCTAATCAGCCATCCATGCGCACCTCATCCGGGTGCTTTTAAATCTTGATCCCATTGAACTCTTGTTCTCTACTCCACTATCTTCTCCATCTTTACTTGATATGCTAGGTGATCTTCCACCATCAACAATTTTAATAATAACAAATATAATGTCATGCTATGTAAAAGTTTACGTAAACAAGTTATTTAGTCGTAAGTTTACTTGACGATGACAAATCATTTAAGGTATGAATATGACATTATAAAGCGTAGTTAATGATCAAAGAAAAATAATTTCTTTTGCAATCAAACTTAATGATTTGCATAAACCATTTCGTCTAATGTTGCAAGGCATATTTTGTCTTCCGGTTTATTTCCTAGTTTCATTACATATAATCCTCCTTTTCTAATTCCTTTACCTATAACTTTTTTGTTTTTGATTATTTCACTATCGTGTTCGGTAAATATTACTTTGCACTTATTATCACATATTTGACCTATACTAAGCAAGTTATAAGTTAAGTTATCTACGTGCTCAAATTCATTATTAAGGAGTCTGAGAAATCGTAACCTTGGCCTATGATTTTAAACCCGCTAAGTTGCTTCCGAAAATTACGTTAACCTCGTTGTATGCTTTGTAATGAAAAACAACTTTCGATTAACCGGTCATGTGTTTGAACATCCACTATCTTTAATCCATTCATATCCGGTTCCAAGTTTACTCTAAGCCATAATTTCATCGGGTCGCTTAGAGCTACAATAAAGCTTCATCTTAGACTTTTCCACCCCATCTTCCTCCATTGTCCTCCATACTATCCTCCAATGAATGCCTCTTTGATCGGATGTTTCATCTTTGGTGGCTTTGAACATTCTCCAATGAAATGATTTGGGTCACACATCTAAAACATTTTTCTTTTCTTTCACTTATCATAACTATCATTTCTACTTCTATTGGAAGTTTTTCTATTCTATCGCCTCTGGTTTCTTGAAAATCTTCCTCGTCTTCTTGAAAAGTTTCTTGAATTCCTTTAACACGGCCATAACATACTCTAGCGTCTTACTATCGAAACTTGATTCTATCTTCCTCACTTACTTCCTTTTTCCACTTTTAAATGTAAGTGATCTACTTTGTCTTTCTTGCCTTTAACATTTCTACATCTTTCTAATTACTTCTTTATAAACTTTCAAGTTATCCAATTAGTTCTCAAGAGATAAGGTTGTTAGATTTTTGATTCTTCAATTGTCCCCCCCGTGACTTTCGCGCGCCATTTTTTGATGTAGTGCCCTAAGAAATTTCCTAACACAATTCTTGCTAGAAAAACTTTCATCAAGTGCTTTTAGACTAGTAATAATAGTGTTAAATTTAGCAAAGGCATTATCTATTGATTCCTCTTCCGAAATCATAAATTGTTCATATTGTTGAACAAGAAGATCTATTTTGTTAGCTTTGACTTGATTATTACCTTGATGAGTGATTAGCAACGTATCCCAAATTTTTTTTTTGCGTTAACACATAAAAATTCTTTCGTATTCTTTATGTGGCAAAACATTATAAATTACCATTTTAGCTTCATTATTTTTTGCAAGTTTTCATTAAGATCATCATCTTGTTTATGAAAAGATACAATTTCATCCTTTTTGAGTTTCGGGATTAAATTAAATAGGAGGGAAATCACCATCGGTAATAACATGCCAAAGATCTAGATCTTTTGACTTCACATAAGTTTCGAATATATTTTTCTAATAAATAAATCCATCACTTTCAAATAGTGGTGGTCTTTGCATAGATTGCCCTTCTAAATATTTTTTTGATTCCATAGATCGATTCAAGTTTTAAAATACAATTTATTTTAAAAATCTTGTTTAACGTGGCTCTGATACCAATTGTGGAAAACTAGAAGGGGGGGGGGGGTTGAATAGTTTACCGCTTTTTAATTTAATATTTAATGTTTGTTTGTAAAAACTTAGATTCGACTTTTTGTGAATTCAATACTTGCACAATATAAACAATGTAAATATGTATACGTAATATAAGATAAGAGTTGAAAATCAAACCGCAACACAAGGATTTATAGTGGTTTCGGTTAATAAGCTCTTCTCGGCATACCCACTCCCCGAGCACAAACTCGAGAGTTTTCTTCACTATGTCAACAAGCTCCCTTATGGCGGAGAAAACCGTACACAACATTGCTTATATCAATTTTCGACACTAAGCTAGATGTCGAGTTCTAATCTTAGCTAGAACCAATCTATCACACGTAACACACACTTCATGAACTATTCATGAGACTTCACAACTTCACAACTACTTTACAACTTCACTACACAACTTATCTTTACACCTTGATCACGACTACCCAACTTCTTCAATCTTCACAACTTCACACCTTGATCACGACTACACAACTTCTTCAATCTTCACAACTTCACACCTTCACAACTTCGTCTCACCACACTACTTATATCACAACTATCTAATACTTCTTCATTAGATGACGGAAGTATTCTTCTCTTGTACTTGAGAAATTGAGCTTGGATCACTTGGAAACAAAGCTAAATGATTAAATGATCAAAGGATTTTAGAGAGGATATATGAGGTGGTTAAAAAATAGCATAAAAGAATGAGTGTAAAAGGTGAGAAAAAAAATGTTGGGGAGAAAGTCCAGTATTTATAGGACAAAAAAGAGAGAGGAGTTTAGGCCGTCCCCCCATAAATAGGGTGCCTGGCTCCCCCCCTTATAATTAAGGGGGCCGCCCATGTATTTAAGGGGGCCGCCCCTTTCAGACGCTCCTCTTTTTTGTCCTATCCAGGGGAGGTGTTTACTGGACCTTTTCTAGCCGTTTTAGGTTCGAAAATTTGAAATTCAAAATGTTTATTTTGAATAAAACATTTCTTTTAAATGTAGAAAATGTTTTGTGATGTTTATAAAAAGTTTACAACATTTTATAAAAGTTTCCTTTGATCATAAAATGCATCAAGCATTTGTTTATTCATACCTTGGAGTGATATAAGTTTGAAATGAATATTTACTACTAAATACTTGTTTACGTTTAATTTTACGTTGAACGTTTTTATATTTTGTGATTATCAAAACGTAAAGATGTGAAAAAATATTATTAATGTTTTTAGGCATTATATTTTATCAACACGTACAATTTTGTGACTATTATAAGGGTTGAAATGGTCATACACACTTTGCATATCTTTGGTGCAACATTTATGCTTAAACAAACCTATGAACTCACCAACTTTATGTTGACCCTTTTAAGCATGTTTTTCTCAGGTGAATTAGATGCTTGGCTTACTTGATGTGCATTAGAGTCTAAATTGACAAGATTTCATTCATGGATTTCTACTTACATACAAATGATCAAATCTC
Source organism: Tanacetum coccineum (assembly GCA_026074375.1). Taxonomy (NCBI): domain Eukaryota; kingdom Viridiplantae; phylum Streptophyta; class Magnoliopsida; order Asterales; family Asteraceae; genus Tanacetum; species Tanacetum coccineum. The sequence goes on along the minus strand of BQNB010028354.1, from coordinate 33,746 downwards.
GTTGTATTGCTTTCAAGCTTTTCATTGTGATGCAATCATGAGACAAATGTTATATCAATTTCAAGAAAATCAACGAGATTACTTTTCAAACGACACATTTAGAGGTCGTTCTTTTGTACCTTGTGCTGTTGCATTATGAAGTAACGCCCCCGAACATTATTCCGCTGCGACCCAATTTTGGGGGTGTTACATTTGATAATAACAAATATAATGTTATACTAAGTAAAATTTTACGTAAACAAGTTATTGAGTCGTAAGTTTACTTGACGACGAGAAATCACTTAAGGTATGAATATGGCATTATAAAGCGAGTTAATGTTCAAAGAAAAATATTTTCTTTTGCATTCAAACTTAATCATTTGCATAAACTTTTTTTGTAATGAAATGATTTCAAGTAAACACGTGATTAAATATAAGCTAGTTATATTAAACAATAAGACAAAATAGGATTAACCATAAGTGGAAACAATCTTTCCAAATCTAGAAAATCTTTTCTTATTTATGTTAAGAAATATTTTCCTTTTAGAAGAATCTAATAAATCTGATTTTTAAGTACATAAGAATATTTTGTTAAAATTTAGGGTTAATCACTAAAAGACAAAAAATGTCCCAGTTCCACCCCACGGATCCACCATAACCAAAGACGAATCCATGCATAGGTGGATCTGTAGATCCGTGCGACACAGTTGTTGGACCAAATTTTGAATTTTAAATGTTGCCTATAAATTGTAACCTCATGTATTCATTTTAGACAACCCTTTCCAATATCTTTCTCTTTAGTGTATTTATTTTCATTCATTTTTTGATCATTATACTTGTTTTATAATCCATTACAAGTGATCCAATTACTCCACTCTTTAGTAACGAACACAAACGAAGACATCAAGCTTCAAGTGTTATCAGTTTAGTTGTGTCATCACATTTGTGATATCTATATTCAATCTCTTGTGTTGTGTGTATCATATGTGTATGATAGGTTAGTATTTTAAGCCTTAAAATACGTAGTGTGTTACATTGGTTCTATCTCGAAGTAGAGCTCGGTATTTAGATTAGTACCGAAAAAAGTGTAATCGACGTGTACGGTTTTCTCCGCCTAAAGGGAGCTTGTTGACATAGTGAAGAAAACTCTCAAGTTGGGTACTTGAGGAGTGGAGTAGGGCGAAGAGGAGCTTCGTAGCCGAACCATTATAAATCATTGTGTCATCGGTTTGATCTTTCTTATCTTTACTTATTTATATTTCTCATTTACTTATTCATTTATTACATCACTATCATATACACTTGTGTATAACTCTTAACTTTACATAAATAGACAATCTAAGTTTTAATTTTAAAACAATAAAACTATTCAACCCCCTTTCTAGTTTTTACAAAACTCGTTCATCATCATCATCATCAACACTCATAACCTCGCTACCTCCTTCAAATATCCTAACTCGTTCAGCAACGTCAACACACGTAACTTAGCTACCTTCTGTAACTATATGAATTCGTTCATTATCATCAATGCGGAAACTAGAAGAGGGGTTAAATAGTTTCCCGCTTTTAAATTTATGATGAGGTGTAATTTTATACACTTTTTCGAGGTCATTTAACCCCTATAATCATCTAAAAATGCTTAATATATGTGTTTAATCGTTTCTTTTTGCATTTTTAGCACTTGGATGACATTTAGAGGAAATACACGTGACTTGGGCTCTATTTTGGAAGAAACGGGACAAGAGTACGACTGTACACCAAAAGAAGGCTTGAAGAATAAATCACAGATGGTAGAGACGGCGTCAGGAATATTTGCGACGCCATCTGAATCTGCTAGCGACCATGTCAGGAAAAGTTGTAACGACGTCAAAACATAGCCGACCTAAAGAAACCCTAAAAGATTCAGCGTCATAAAATTAAGAAGACCATTCCACTTGTGCGCGAAGTATCAGATCTTGTTTTGATCATAACTCCTTCATACGAACTCGGATTCTGACGATTCAATAGCCCACGTGATCACAACAAGAAAATCTACAACTTAGAGAAAAATGGCGCCTTGACGGGGTCGAGATTTTTGGTGACGGCATCAGGAATGCCAACCTAGGTTTTTTTTATAAATATAGCCTCATAACTTCGTTTTTATCAAGCCCCTAACCCTAAGTCCGATTCTAGGGTTTGGGTAGGTGTTTTTCCAGCAACTTAAAGAGTCTTATTCCATCCATAAACATCTTGTAATGGTTTGGATTCTTGAGTATATCTTTATTATGTCTTCAATTCATATTGTTGTTTATTTTTATTTAAGTATGCTTGGCTAATTCATCTAGTATTTATTTAAGATTGCATGAAACTTGTCATTGATTGATTAGATCTTGTTGTTTTCTTATTGATGTTGTTGTTCTTCCATATTCATCATTAAGGCGTGACAAATTCATTGAGTTTAATTGATTATAGTTTATAATTCTTGTTTCCTATTACTTCTTGTTAATGTGTATGCATGTTTGGGCTTTAGTACATAAGCAACTTAATTTTTGTATAGATGCCTAGAGCGACATGATTGAGTAGAAGGGATTCCATCGATAATAGTCTTCATACTACCTTACCCATCTATGGATGATCCCTTTTAAGTATTTTAATGCGTGTCTATCTCCCTAGGGGCCTTGTAATAGTCTTCATACTACCTTACTTATGTGTTTCCCTAGCAAGGTATCACGTAGATGGCATTTTCATGTAATTCATCATGCTTCTCGAAAATACTTACATATACATTGCAAGTATGACTAAGCAATAGGTAGAATTAGATAGCTAGCAAGAAGTAGTGCATCCTAAGTAAATACGCTTCGTAGTATAATAGTTACCTCACTAGATTAGATTAAAAATAGAATTAGTTAAAACAAACCAACCTTCAAACCGAGATTTACTTGCTTTCATAAAATATAAAAAGATAAAAATAATCTTCCTTCAACCCCTAGACCTTAGTGAACATTCGATCCGGCCTACACAGTGCTATTCCCCTAGAGAATGATAACAACCCTCGAGTCTTGCCTATACTACACTACAATGGTTAGGTACACTGCCTAGGGAGTTGTAAAACTGAAGTGAAGTTTACAACCTCATTAAAGTTTTTGGCTCCGCTGCCGGGGAGTAGCTAATGAGGTGTTATTTTATACGCTTTTAGGGGTCATTTAACCCCCTAAACCATGCTTTTATGCCCGAATTATATACTTAAACATTTGTTTTTACGTTTTTAGCATTTGGATGGATTTTGAAAGAAATACACGTGACTTGGGCTCATTTGGAGAAGAAAAAAACAAGACCACGACTCTACACTAAATTCCTTAAAGAATTGTGCACACAGTGTGTGGAGATGGTGTGACAATTCTCTAGCGACGGCGTCACAACATTCAAGCGACAGCGTCAGGATTCTCATGATGGCATCTAGAAGTAACCGCCTCATTGGAAACCCTAGAATATTCGACGAAGCAACGGCGTCAAGAATCTTGCGACGCCGTCACGACTTCTTTTTCTATTTATATCCGCAGTTTTTAAGGTTTTTATGTGTGAAACTTTTGGGAACCGAACCCTAATATTAGAATAGTTTTAGCTGCATCTTAGGCCATTTTTAGGGTTTCACAACCCTCTTGTAACAGCCTCATCTACATGTTTTAATCAAGTGAGATCTTCTATCTTCTATCATTCAATATGTCTATGTGTTGCGTGATTAGTTATTGTTCTTCACTTCCTTTTAACATGTTAGGCTAGATCCCTTTTGTATTTACTTATGATTACATGAAACTTAGTACCTAAATCCTTATTGTGTTTATTCTTGTGATGGATGTGCACATTAGGCTTTAGAAAACTAGCCATAAGATATTAAATTGGCATAGACATCTAGGAAAACACGAGTGTGTAGAAAGGATACCATCATAACAGTCTTCATACTACCTTACCCCTAATATGGTTGATCCCTTTTAAGTATTTTAATTGCATGTAATGTGCTCTTAAGGGCCTTGTAATAGTCTTCATACTACCTTACTTGTGTGTTTCCCTAGCAAGGTATTACGTAGATGGCGTTTTCGTGTAATTCATCATGCTTCTCGAAAATACTTACATATACATTACAAGTGTGACAAGCAATAGGTAGAATTGGATAGCTAGCAAGGAGTAGTGCATCCTAAGTAAATAAGCTTCGTAGTATAATAGTTACCTTACTAGATTAGATTAAAAATATAATTAGTTAAAACAAACCAACCTTCAAACCGAGATTTACTTGCTTTCATAAAATATAAAAAGACAAAAATAATCTTCCTTCAACCCCTAGACCTTAGTGAACATTCGATCCGACCTTCACAATGCTATTCCCCAAGAGAATGATAACAACCCCCGAGTCTTGCCTATACTACACTACAATCGTTAGGTACACTGCCTAGGGAGTTGTAAAACTGAATTGAAGTTTACAACCTCATCAAAGTTTTTGGCTCCGCTGCCAGGGAGTAGGTGATGAGGTGTCATTTTATACACTTTTAGGGGTCATTTAACCCCCTAAATCATGCTTTTATGCCCGAATTATATACTTAAACATTTGTTTTTGCGTTTTTAGCATTTGGATGAATTTTGAAAGAAATACACGTGACTTGAGCTCATTTGGAGAAGAAACGGACAAGACAACGACTCTACACCAAATCCCTTGAAGAATTATGCACACAACGTGTGAAGACGGCGTCGTAATTCTCTAGCGACGGCGTCACAACATTCAAGCGACAGCGTTAGGATTCTGATGATGGCATCTAGAAGTAACCGCCTCATTGGAAACCTTAGAAGATTCGACGAAGCGACATCGTCAGGAATCTTGCGACGCCGTCGCGACTTCTTTTTCTATTTATACCCGCAGTTTTTACGGTTTTTTGGTGTGAAACTTTTAGGAACCGAACCCTAATATTAGAATCGTTTTAGCTGCATCTTAGGCCGTTTTTAGGGTTTCACAACCCTCTTGTAACAGCCTCAACTACATGTTTTAATCAAGTGAGATCTTCTATCTTTTATCATTCAATATGTCTATGTGTTGCGTGATTAGTTATTGTTCTTCACTTCCTTTTAACATGTTAGGCTAGATCCCTTTTGTATTTACTTATGATTACATGAAACTTAGTATGTATATCCTTATTGTGTTGCTTCTTGTGATGGATGTGCGCGTTAGGCTTTAGAAAACTAGCCATAAGATATTAAATTGGCATAGACGTCTAGGAAAACACGAGTGTGTAGAAAGGATACCATCGTAACAGTCTTCATACTACCTTACCCCTAATATGGAGTGTTTTAATTGCATGTAATATACTCTTAAGAGCCTTGTAATAGTCTTCATACTACCTTACTTCTGCGTTTCCTTAACAGAATATTACATAGATGGCGGGTTCGTGTAATTCGTTCATGACTTAGAATATATTTACACAGATCATCACAAGAGTGACAAAGCAACATAATTAGGAGAACAAAGTAAGGACTAATGCATGATTAATTAAATACATTAGTTTACCATATAAGTTATCACCAAAGTAGTCTAGATTTATTTTATTATAATTAGTTTAATTAATTAAAGCTAAAACCAACCTCTTAACCAATGATATTTAGTTGGGTTTATAAAAATATAAAAATAAAAAAGAATCCTCTCTCAACCCCTTATACCTTTGTTAGATTATGTTTGAGCCTTCCCAACCTATTATCCTAGAGAATAATAACAACCCCCAAGTCTTACCTTACTACACTACAATGGTTAGGTGCTCTGCCTAGGGAGTTGTGAAACTTCTTGTGAGTCCACCACACCCGCATCAAGTTTTTGGCGCCGTTGCCAGGGAATAGTTAGGTTTTGACCATTGTTTAACATAGGTCTACTCGCTTGATCCCTATCAAGTGAGAATTTTATTTTTAGTATATTAGCTTTCTTGTAGCCTATCTTTTCTTCGTACCCTTTGTTTGTAATCCATTTTTAATAACCTTCATGGAAAACAAAAATCATATCTGCTCTCTTAGAGATTACTCCAAACCAAGCCACGAGGCTATCAAAACACCATTAAGCTCCCCGTAGGGAACAATATGGTGCCTCTGCGATCCGACACCATCCGGTTGGTGCAAAACAGATACTCATTCCACAGACTTCGGTTCGAGGATCCAAATCAACATATCAAGGATTTCTTAAAAATTGTGGACTCACTTGATCTTGATGTTGCAAACAGGGAAAGGATGTGCCTGCGTTTATTTTAATTTTTCCTTCGCGATCAAGCTAGCAACTGGGTTGAACGTCTTCCAGCAGGATCCATCTCCACATGGGAGGATCTTACTACCCGTTTCCTTGCTCTATTCTTTCCACCGGGAAGGACTGCAAAACTTCTTAATGACATCATGATGTTCCAATAACATTAAGGAGAGTCTATCTCTGAAGCATAGACTCATTTCACGAACTTATTCTAAAAAGTCCCTCATCATGGCATCGACCTTTGGCTCCAAGTCCAAATCTTTTATGATCATGTCAATCCCGTCACAAAATGAACCAGCAATCAATCGGCCGGTGGTAAGGTTCATGACGGAAACGTCGAAGAATTATGGGCACTATTAGAGGACCTAGCCCTCTATGATAACGAGAGTTGGAATGACCCGAGGGACTTCGCTAAACCGGTCAAGTCAATCTCTTTGCCTCAAGATATCCTGAGTACATCCGATCGTCGTCTCGTTGAGTTTGAAAATCAAGTCCAACGCTTGATGGAAGCTCATCTTGCTCTTAAGCAATCAGCAATGATCAAAATTACTTCTTTATGTGAGATCTGCAGTGTTCCCTATGACACTCAATATTGCATGGAAAATTCCAAGCAAGCTTTTGTTGATTATGTGTCCTCATGTATCGACGAAGCAGGAGGCAAGTGGTACACTTTCAAACCTGAGAAAAACAACCTTGGTGACACCTATAATCCGTCATGGAAAAGTCACCCAAACCTTAGGTGGAGACAACCCCAAAATTCTCAAAACAATTCTTCAAAACCACCTAATCGTTTTCAACCAAACGGTTCATTCCCGAACCGGCCCTTCAACAACAATCCTTACAATTTTTAAAAATCAATCAAATCTCAAGGGATTGGTGTCTAACTTTATGGCATCTCAAGACGCTAGATTGTCTAAGTTTGAAGCCGATTTCAGACAATAATAAAGTGAGATAACCGATAAAATTGACACAATCTTGAAGGCCATCACTGATAGAATGACGAGAGTACTCCCAAGTGACACGGTTAAAAACCTAAAACTGAATGTTAATTCTACCTCTACTGTTTAACCTGCTCGTTCTTACCCAACAGAAGACCGCCAATGCTCAACCCCGTATCCACAGTTCGATCAATGTCATCACGATATGTCCCAAGCAACCAAACAAATCTCATGATGACAAGTTAAAAGAAGAAGGGCGAGAAGAGAAAGGCAACCCCAAAAACATCAACACCACCCCACCCTCACCACCTGATGCATCAATCTCATATATCACATAAAAATTTCATAGACCTAATTCGTTCCTTGAGTCATCCGGCTTGGTTCCCCGATCATCAGACACAAAATTTATCTACACAAAGGAGGATGATGGAGATGTAATGTTTATTGAAATAATTAAGAAGTTTGATGATTCTCGTGACGAAGAACTTGAAGAAGATGAAAATGCAATGATAGGAGGATTGGGAGTAGAGTACTTTGAGATACTTCCAACCAGGAGCGAACTAACATACCATATGTACCTAATGAGTGGCCAATTCCATCCCTGTTTTTCAGGGACCCCATCATTGTAGGAAGATATTCGTCAAACCTGAAAATACCATGTAACATTCGACATGTGCATGTGAAAAAAGTCTACATAGATCTTAACTCCCCTCTGAACATCATGACCCTAATGCTATATAATTGGCTCATGAGAAGAAAACTTAACCCTAGGGAAGATCCAAACAGAGGAGTGAGCAACTTCACTGGAAGAATTAAGGGAATGCATATTTTCGTTGTGACCTTCACTTATGTTTCAGACTTCATGATTGTTGAGGATATTAGTTCAATCATACACCCTAGGTTGTCACAAGTATTAATAGGGAAGCCTTTCGTTGAAATATCCAATATGACCCATGACATAAAAGTTACCATAGGCTTGATAAAGGATCAAACCTTCACCACTAGCGTAAGTACTAATAGTTACCATCAAAGAGGACTTTAAAGGGTTGTGATGTGTAATTATGTGGGATACATGTAAACAAAAATAGATGGCATTTGGGAGAGTGACATTTGGGTGGATTTGAGTGAAGTGGTTAGTCAACTATCTTATGGGAATACACGTTGGCGTGGTTGCTAGTCAAAGACTCAGACAAGATATACAAACTCTACAAAACTCTACATCAAACTCTTTCTTTTTCTTTTCTTGACTCTATAATGAACATGAATAAATAAACTAACTAATAAAACTGATAAACGCAAATGGTAGCGCGTATATTTTTTCTATTTTTTTTCTTTTTTTTCGTACACTTTTGCCCTACCATTTGCAACATATAATACATCATTGGGGTTTATAGATCACCCCTACACTTGAACTTTTTACAGACTCGATAAGCAAACTAATCTAATGACCCGAATTGGTTGGATCAAAATAACATGTAGACTACTCGGCATACATATGGGGGTCTTGACTTAACTTTTCTTCCCCATTCTTCCGCGAAATAAATACTACCATGAATCCCAATCGTCCCAAAACAATATATACAAGGATAAGGACTTAGCAACCGTGTACTCCAATAATTAACTAAGGGTGTAACACAACGATGTACTAAAAGCGAGTACATGTAGGGTAGGCTAAGGTTTTGGGTGGCACAATTGGTTTAAGGGTATGGTTGAGGTTTCACTAGGGGGATCTCGCACTAAAAGTGAGCGCGAACAAGGGTGTGGGATAGTTATATAGTCGGGGTGACTAAAATAACAATTACAGGTTTTAAACATGGGTTAATCCTAGTGCCTCTTATCATTTAGCAAATATTATTACTCACTACGCAGTCTCGGGATGCATCACTAAAGCAAGTTCTAGAAGTTATATACTACCGGTACACTCATATAATTTAATATCAATGCTAAGAGCTCCAGAAAAGGTGACAAGACCATACGTACACATCCGTAACAAAGACGGAATAGACACATATGACTGCATTCGAACCCTAACTCGAGAAAGCTTAGAGATATAAACTATCTTGGGCATCAATGGTGGATACCCGAATTCCTAAAGATCTAGGGGCGTAAACCTCACAATTTTGGGGGTGAATTCATTTGAGTGGAAGGGTTTTTGTGCTAGTCGTATAATTCCCTATCAATGAGACGCTCTAGCTACTTAGTTTCACCGGTTATGTGATGAAAATTTTAAATTTGGGTCAAAATTTCCCTTTACGATTTATGTTTCGATAGATAACTCATCATTTTAAGTTCAAGCAAAGACAAATGGTGGAATAGTTTCTAAGGCTTTTATTTCCCCCTACACTTATTTTGAACATTGTCCCCAATGTTCTACAAAGTACCCGTAAACGAATAAAGGGAAGAGAAAAGAGGGCGAAAGAAACTAGTACTCCCCTGGTTATGCTCAAATTTGGAGAAGAAATAATGATCCCGGCTAAATCGTCATCCAAGAATTGTCCTCATGAAACTCCTAAGAACTCCCGGGCTTCTCCTTATCAAATATAACCTGCAAATCAAAGACAAGGTGCAAACATACCTAGCGTAAAATCGGCGAGAATAATAGACATACAACTATATAACTTTACGTTTTGACTCAACAACAGACTTATTATTAAGGATAGAATGAATGTGTTGAATGCATTCGTGGTTTCCTGCAGGTTTTTAAGTAATGTACAAATTACAAAAATTATACAAAAAATTTCAGAGTTAAAAATTAAATTTTCCTATAGCTGGGTTGGGGACGTCGTCAGGATAATCCTGACGCCGTCTCCACATTCTGTAGAGAATTTTTTTTCTTTCTTGAAAATTTTTTGCAGGCAAGTCCACTTAGTATTTCCTGCAAAAGTTAACTGCAAACACCATGAAATCTATTAACACAATCATATGACTCGAACAAACAAGACGCAAATTAATCTAAATTGTTTATTTGACTTGTTTGAAAATTTGGCTCTTAAATATTTCCCCGACAGCGGCGCCAAAAACTTTGATGAGCGTTGTAAATCCCACTTCAGTTTTACAACTCCCTAGCCAGTGCACCTAACCGTTGTAGTGTAGTATAGGCAAGACACGGGGGTTGTTATCGTTCTTTAGGGGAATAACACTGTCAAGGTCTAAACTAAATATAACTAAGATCTAGAAGATTGAAAGAAGAATATTTTTTGTATTTTTTATAATTAATAAAAGCAAGTAAAATCTCAGGGTATGAAGGTGGTTTGATTAATACTAATAATTAACTAATTAAACTAAATAAAGAGAAGAGAATTCGTATGATAGGGGAGTAGTGTTTACTTAATCATGCATGGTCCTTGGTATGCTTTTGCTAACTTTATTGCCTTGTCACACTTGTAGTGTATGTGTAAGTAATTTTCCAGAAGCATGAACGAATTACACGAAAACACCGTCTACCAGTGGTACTTTGCTAGTGCAACAACACATTCCAGGTAGGTATGAAGACTATTACATGGCCTCTATGGAGATATACGTGCATTAAAATACTTAAAGGGGATCATCTACACATGGGTAAGGTCGTATGAAGAGTGTTACCTATGGAATCCTCTTCAGCATAACATGCCGCCTAGATCTTTGATACACTTAACAGAAACTATGGTTCTAGAGACTAAGCATGCACACACATCAACAAGAATCAATATAATTAAGATCTACATACCAGTTCACATGCAATCATAAGCAAACACTAAAAAGATCTAGCATAGCATGTTCAAGATAGACGAAGCATAAATTTCAATCAAACAATAAGACATATTGAAAGATAAAGGATAAAAGAACTTCACTATTATGAATCAAGCAATTAGGGATGGTATAGAAGGGTTGGGAAACCCTAAAAATAACTACCCAAAATCATGGTACAAGATCGAGCCTCCCACGAACTAACCCTAATCCTCGTATGATAATAAATATCTAAAGACGAAAAATCGAGTTTTGTATGTATATAGTCTCCATGGCGTGACAGTGTCACATATTCCTCTACACGCCATCCCCACATTATGGTTTTGGGGCTTTAATATATGACTGCTGATCTAGACGGCGTCACAATAAATCCAGACGGCGTCACAATAAATATAGACGACGTCTCCACTCTCTGATCTTCATTCTTCAATTCTGTCTTCATGCCCATTTGCCATCTTGTCCAGTTTCTTTTCCTAAATTGATCCCAAGTCACGTGTATTTCCTCCAAATGTCTTTCAAGTGCTAAAAATGCAAAAAAGAAACGACTAAGCATATATTTAAAGCATTATTTTGCATGATTATAAGGGTAAAATGACCCCCCCCCACCCCACACACCCCCCCCCCCCCCCCCCCCCACACCCCCCCCCCCCCCCCCACCCCCCCCACCCCCCCCCACCCCCCACCCCCCCTCCCCCCCCCCCCCCCCCCCCCCCACACCCCCCCCCTCCCCCCCCCCCCCCCCCCCCCCCCCCCCCCCCCCCCCCCCCCCCCCCCCCCCCCCCCCCCCCCCCCCCCCCCCCCCCCCCCCACCCCCCAACCCCCCCCCCCCCACCCCCCCCCCCCCACCCCCCCCCCCCCCCCCCCCCCCCCCCCTCCACCCCCCCCCCCCCCCCCCCCCCCCCCCCCCACCCCCCCCCCCCTCCCCCACCCCCCCCCCCCCCCCCCCCCCCCCCCCCCCAACCCCCCCCCATCCCCCACCCCCCCCCCCCCTCCCCCCACCCACCCCCCCCCACCCCCCTCCCCACCCCCCCCCCCACCCCTCTCACCCCCCCCCCCCCCCCCCCCCCCCCACCCCCCCCCCCCCCCCCCCCCCCCCCCCCCCCCCCCCCCCCCACCCCCCCCCCCCCCGCCCCCCCCCCCCCACCCCCCCCCCACCCACCCCCCCCCCCCCCCACCCCCCCCCCCTCACCCCCCCCCCCCCCCCCCCCTCCCCCCCCCCCCCCCCCCACCCCCCCCCTCCCCCCACCCCCCCCCCCCACCCCCCGCCCCCCCCGAAAAAGTGGTCATAAAACTACACCACATCCTAACCTAATTCCCCCTGAACTTCATGGGCCAAACCCCATATATACCGATTGATACGCTTATCCTCTGGAGTGACCATATGAGGCACTAGCTTTGCAAGTTCATGGAATCAGGTGGTTTATTTGTCTATATCACTACTAACCATAGTATGATTCCAAAATTCCGACTCTAGCTTCTGCACCTCACTTTTAGGATAATATTCTTTGAGTAATAAATTCTTGAACTCTTCCCAGGTTAGTCGGAGTGCAGCTTCACATCCACGAGTTTGCACCTGAGTGTTCCACCATGTTAAAGCCCTACCTTGGAGTAGACAAGCTGTGTACTCCACTTTGCTATTATCAGAACACTTGCTGGTATGGAGCTTAGACTCCATGCCTTATATCCATGACAACAACCCAACAACACCTTCATTGCCATAGAATTCCTTGGGATTGCAAGACATAAATGTCTTGTAGCTACACCCTTGGTTATTGTTTGTGGGGTTTCCTACCGGATTCCCTCGGTTGGCATTAAGGGCCTCAGCAAATTGAGCAACAAGGTTTGGTAATGCCGCATTAAGCTGTCAGGCTACCATTCCTTCCAGATCGTTAGGTTGATCCTCATTGTTGGTGCTGGTGTTGGTGCTGCGTATGTTCCTTCGTCCAGACATGTTTCTACAATTTATCACAAACATTCATTTGAGTAAAGTTTTGACCAAAGTGCCTTTCAAATAATATATATAATATAACGTAATATGAATTTTGTAATAATAATTATGCAAACAAAGAGGTCATGATAAGGCTCAAATTGAGTATGTTTTAGGGAGCGATATTTGTGCTTTTATATGAAATATCTGGTTAAATGAAGAACTTTTATTGCTAATATTGTGCAAAGTGAAGTTTACGTGTTTATAATTAGAAAGGATGGAAGAAGACAAGAAAATAGGAAGAAAACGTGAAGAAAATGATTTTTGGAGATTTCCTGACAAGTTACTCTTGGATAGAAGATTGGGAGGCCCATTATAGCCCAAATACAAGCATTTAATCCATTTATAAGTTGTATGGGCCAACCCAAACCAAAAAGAAGCAAAAGGAAGAAAATGGGCCAAGAAAACAACACTTTACGTTTTGGTGCGAAGTCCCAGCCGCCCAGGCTGGTTGACGAGCCGCCCGACTGGCCTGGATTTCAGTTACAAAATTATTACTAATGGCTGGATTAATGACTCATTATGCATGGAGTCTGATCATTTGCCCACACATATTGTTTACCCACGTTTTCTTGCTCCCAAAGTCGGTTTCATCTATATAATACTTAGGGGAGTTCTAACTATAACAACCTATAATTTTCCTCTATGTAATTATCCATCTATTAAATTAGATGCAATTTTCCTCAGTGTAATTTCCATCTATTAAATTAGATGCAACCATTTTTATGGAAAGATTTTTGCTTTATTCCATCCATAATATAACGTAACTTACATTACAAAAGTAAACGTGCTCACGCAACCTACCAATGTCAATTTCAATCAACGTTTATATCAAGTAAACGTCATAATATGTCAAGCAATATGTTTTAAACTCCATTTTTACCATACGTTATTTATTTAACGTACTTTCCATAACGTTATATCAAAACGGATTTTAAACGTTAACGTTTATAACAAAACCCTAATTATATGTAATATTTACATACAAAATAAATGTTCAAGCTTTCAAGTCATGTGTATAAGTGTACTTATATTTCCCTCCAAAACCCTAGTACAACTCCTTTAAGCTCAATGTATAACTCGTTTATGCAAGAATTCAAATAAGCCCATTTTCCCTCCATTTTTCTAAGGCATTTCGTACCACTTCTTAAGCACAAGTTACAAGTCACCTAAGCACCACATTTAAACATTTCTTTCCCTTCATTTCACTCCACACAATCAGCTAAACCTAAAACCCTAACCCGAAACCCTAATGACCCCGATGCCACTTAACTAGTTTCGAACCAAACCAAGACCAAGCAAGCACCCTTATCCATGATTCACCACCATGCCTACTACTTTGCTAAGCACCTTCATCACCTCCTTGTCACTACCTAGCCAACTTACACAGCAAGAAAACCCCCCATTTCACCTCCTATGATAACTGAACCCCTCTCCGCCTCCATACACCTTTCAAAGCTATTACTAGCTTCCATTAGTTATCCTAGCTATCCCTTAGCCATCACTCCTAGCTCACCTTGGTCATTATTCCTCACAACTTGGGCACTACTCTTTCCTTTAGCCTATATATAGTCGAAACACACACACTTTCACAAACACACAATTTTATCAATGGGCATGAGAAGTTTTATTTAAGAAATTTTCGTGCCTTTGTCCAGAATTGAACTGTTGTAACTTGAGCTGAAGTCCTCTTTGGACAGTGTGAGGAAACAAATAAGAAACTCCAGGTTTTTTCAATTTGGACATCAAGAAGTATCCAGAGTATATCAGGATAGTCATCAATAATTTACGAGAAATATTTCTTTCCATTAATGCTTGTCACCCCCCGCATTGGACCACATAATTCCTATTGTAAAGTTGTAACCGTCTTTTTGAGCTCGGGTAAGCCTTATTGTGAAAGGAATTTTCTTTTTGCTTTACCCAACCACAAGAAGAACACAGATGATCTTTGATCGAATTATCAATTTGAGAAGGCCATTCACAATATTATTCTTTCGAAAGCTGTTGATGGTGTCGAAGTTTAGATGAGAATAGACGACGAATGCCATAAGGCATGCTTGAGGAACGATGTTGCTTTGCCATTAATCAAATTGGAGTTGGGAGTTGATGAGTCTTGCAGAGTAATGGAATACAAATCTGTGCCACGAGATCCTATGAGAAGATCATTTCCCTTCAAATCATGGATATAACATGTAGACTTCCGAAAAGCAACTTCCAAATCCGCATCACAGAATTGACCAACGGAGAATTAAATTGAATTACGGCCCTTCGCGTAATAAATCACGTTTATATAAATAGTTCCTTGAACCAGATCTGCATAACCAATAATTGGTGCAATTTGATCATTTCCAAACTTTACCGTTCCTATAAATTTCTCCATAAAATTAGTTAGAAGTTTGAGATTTCCGATCATGTGCTTTGAGCACCCAGAGTCAACGATGAAAAGAATTCTCTACGAGCTGCAAAAGAATTAGAAGACAATGGAGTATTGGACACAGTAGAACACCTAGGAGTCTTATGTTCCAAAATATTAGCAGTTCTAGATCATTTTCCTAGAGGCAAACTCACGTTTGGTTGACATTCCTATTTGAGACCTTAGGTTTCCAATTGTATCTCCGGGTGGTGTATATCTTAGGATACCACCAACTGCATGCCTTACTAACTTGCTACATATAGCTTCCCGGTATAGTTCTAGATTTCTTGACAGTAAGAGTCTGTTGCAAACGTTTTTCTACTGATGTGCAAACAAATTATTCATCATAGTTTGTTCTCTAGTACTAATATGCACAGCAATGGTTGTCTAGTCCTAGAACTTCACGCTAAAATATTATAATGTAAACACACAAAATCAAGATGTCATTCAGCACACATTTCCACAAGAACACAACAAAGTTAACATTCAGGTCTTAGCATTCAAACTGTATTACACGCAGTACAGACATTTTATTATTTGAAACTAAATTCCAACGGTGGTCTTATACATTTTGCTCCTTCCCCTTGACTTATTGTTAAGCATGACTCTACTTCCAGTTGATTGCTCTTAAGCTGTGCAGCTAACACTATTAGTGGGAATTACTCCTGTAGAGAAAGACACGCATATTTTTAGTTTTCCTATTGTCTTGAGGCAACCGTGGTGTTCTAGTTTGATTAGGCTTTGTGTGCACTTTATACTTTAACTGAGCAAAATCTGTGCAGTGACTGGTTTTGAAAAATCATGGGGACAACATTTTGTGTGGTAACTGACTTTGACTTTGAAAAATCTTTGTCTTTGCAAGAGAATCTAAAAAAATAGCTGGTTTTACCTAAAAATTGATTGTCTTTGACTTTTAAAAGCAATCATTTGTCAAATAAACCGATGATTTTCAAACTTAGTTTCCACAGATTTCCTTTCATCTTTTCTATAGTTTCCTCACGCACGGGTTGCAATTCCTTTGTCTTGTAATTGAGCTTTCAAAATACTGTTTCACGAGTTCTTTCAGAAATACGTTTTACTGATTTTCCTTTGAAAGATTTGTCATTTTTTATCTTTTCATTGCACTGGTTAATCCAAGTTCAAGTTTAATCGCATGTTTCTGAATTGCTTCAAAACTCTCTGACATTGTTCTAACTTTTTGAAAGTCTTTTTCAAGATGTTGCAACATTTATTCCAAAAGTAATTCCCAATAATCACATTGCAAATAGTAGTAACTTCATCCAGATCAGTGCTACACACCAAGTATTAGCATTCCATGTAGATCAGGCATAGAGTAAATTATTTGTTCCTTGAAAGGTCTGTCCCGATTTTATCTTAAAAACTTTTGTTTTTTTTTTGATTTTCAGTTGAGATTTGAGTGTGTCTAACTTCATGATGTAAGAGAATTAAAAGTATCCCAATCACAACCATTGCCTCGTTCAAACACACAAGTAAAAAAATTTTACAGTCCGCATTGTTCTTATAAATTTTGGGGGCAAAAATTTCCTTCGATTTGTGTTTTGAATGAAAGGATCTATGTATACCAAATATGTTTTTCTTTAGTTGATTGTTTGGTTTGCAACGTTCCACTCCATCAAAAATCGTGTCACACTCTTTTAATTTGAAAGTTTCTTTAGAGCTTTTACATTTTTGATCCCAAGAATGGATTCATCCATTATTGTTTTTTCTAAAACAAAGTTGTTGTTTATGAAAGACTCTTTGAAAAATTCACTATAGAAGATGTATGACTCATCGTTGACGTATCCTTCTGGAAAAATAGTGGTGTTCATATAGTGCGACTTTCCCGTTATGGAACGAACAAACCATATAGCAGAAAGATTATACAACTGGTCAGAATCACATACGGTCTAATTAAATCCTACTTAATTTTATCGTCTTTTTTGTCAAGACGAATCGTTCGTCAATCAAGCTAACAGTAACAGCAAGATATCATTATAGCAACCTATATCATACATGACGATGATACACTCATGAGCTTTTCTTGATGGAACTCAAGTTTGCAAACTCGTTTTACAATTACGATTAAGCATATTCATTGTTTGAACAGATTGACCGTTTTATATACAATATCATTCAAAACCTAGACTTTGTTTTCTAAAGAATGACTTTAACAAGTTCTTTGTCTTCCATGAGTTTTGTAAAGCTTAATCTGAGCCTCTTCGCTTGTGACATTATTGAGATGATTTCTGATGTCACAAACCCTTTTTGTCATATCCGAAATACTTGATTTAAAAAATCAATTATTTCGAGTATATGCATTAGATGACTTTTCATTAATGATTTTGTAATGACATTAAGTCCCCTCTAGCTTTTGCACAGTCAATTTCCACCTTTGACGCATAATTCACATTATAAGACTTATCAAGTTCCGCTTGAACTTTTTAAAGGGTTTTAAAACATCAACTGATTAGTCTTTACATTCATTGTTTGCTTCTTTTAATGGTTATTTGATGATTCTAAACTTTTAATTTTAGTTTTGAAATCCTCATTTCACCTTTCAATTATCCAACTAAACCTTGTTTATGATTCCAAAATTTATTTCTGTTTTTGCTTTCAATTCAATTACACATTTTAGTTTACAAAATTAAAGAAGCAAGCAACTCACGTTCTTGATACAAGAATCATCAGTAGCATCCTGGACATTACCTGATCTCTATCATAACATATATCCAATAATCAAATATTGATATTGGTGTCACCATTGTTCCCCAGATATTTTCGATTACTAGCTTTAGGTGCCCAGGATGTTCATATTCCCTGTAAACACATTAATAGTTGTCATTATTAATTTTGTACCATTATTCATTGCTCATCATCAAAGATTGGTCCAGCATTGTCACTGGATCTGAGTAACCTCTTGAATCTTGCCTATGTATATATAACGTGCTTCTAATTCCTACATCATCAGACTCATCATCATATCATCTTTCCTAATCAGCTTGGGCTGCATTCAACTGAACCTCACTGTCTTTTGGTTACACAATAACTATCTTTTCCTGTGATAATTGCATCCTTTACCTCGTTCGTTTCTGACATTCCCTATGATACATGCACCTAATTCCTTGCAGCTATAACACTGAATCCCTAATCCCAGACTTCTGCACATACCGGAGTACCTACATTTTCCCTACCCTAACACATTAACTGCCCTCTGTGATATCATACTCAATTCCTCTGTTGATTCTTGGAGAATTATCTTGATTAGCTCTACTGGTGTTTGATGAAGTTCGAAGGTTGTTGTTGGTAGGTTTGTAGATTTTCTTGAACGAGAGAGAAATTAAAGCCATGAGTTTGTCAATCTCTTTTTCCTTTGACATTTCATCATCTTCAGCAACCGAGCAAGGTTCTAGATCATAAGTAGGACTAAGAGGTAACAATTGCTTCCTTGTTTCTGTAGATTGTTTGTGATCTGGTGGAGGAATATTAGTGTTGTGAGTCGATGTTTTGAGGCTGGTAAAATGTGTTGTTGAGCAACAAGGTGCAAAGTGATTACATTACGTAGCAGTCTTTTAGCTCTTATCTCATGACTCATTATTGGTGTTGCTTCAGAGTCATAAAGTTTGTGATAGGAGACAGTCTTCCAGCCTTAACTCTGCTTAATAACAAGTGTCACAAAACATTTGCCATTCTGGTTGAGTTGATGTAAGAATTGAGACAATTCACTTGATCGATACTTTTGTAACAGACACGGGATTTCTAACAAGCTCATTCAACATCTGTAAAATCACGAGTAATACATCAATGATTCACCATCCCGTAATGAATTTTCCAAATACTAATATAAATTGGTTTTAAGATCTTGAACATTGATTGATTCATCCTTGTTTTCAAACCTTTAATAGCTTTCCAACATTTCACATGCATTCGGACAAGCATCAACTGTGGAGTAGATATCATTATCTATCCCTGTGAGAATGATCTGAACGGCTTCAGCTTCGGCATTCAGTTGATCGCGTATGTCTTGTGAAACATTCTTATAGTTCTCCATATACCTCTCTGTAGTTGTTTCAGAACTACCTTCAGCAACTGGAACTGTCTTCTCAGCCCATTGATACGTGTATGGTGGATTTTGGAGACAATAGTGGATGAGTTCCTTGTTAGGTTTGGTGTCAATGTATCTCTTGATTCTGGATTTCCACTGAACGTAATTACCCGGTGCTAACATTGGTGGACGATCTTTGCTACCCGCTTCCATGATAGCATTATGAAGAGCATTCGATGATTGAGTTTGCAAATTGATATTTGAATTTGACATTTTGATGAAGTTGTGAATGGATATCGGATCTTAAGTGTTATGAAGTGTTGATTGTATTATGGTGTGAGAGAATGCAATTATCTTCAACGGGATTTTACAACTCTATGATTAAAACCGAGAATAAAAACTTACTTGTCCGATTTTACAAAATCATAGAAAAAACCGTGAAATTAAAATTGACATATTTTTGCTTGGCAAGTAACTGTCATATTTCGCTTGTCCATAACATATTTCGCTTGGCAATTAACTTTCATATTTCGCTTGCAAGACACTTTAACCTACGCAAGCAAATTAACATAAGATAAAAGAGCGGTCAAGCCTTATAATAGAAAACTGTATTAGCCATTATTAATCCAATTTGATATTGGTTTGTTTATTCAGTGCAATGATTACTTATCTCGAGGTAGTATATCATTCTTAAACTTAGGCGGGACTTCTTCATAAAACCTAGACACATTCATTCTGTCACAATTAAAGCATCCTTATTTGCTGATTATAATCTATCTTAGGGATTAAAGCAATGGTGATCTTGTTAAACCCTAGCTCATAGAGACTTTACCCACTTATTGCTTAACAGCGATTTATTCACTAGTAGTCCACTAACCTAATCTTTACCAATTAATTAGAACGTACTCGTTGATCCCAAGGGTCACTTACCGGTCAAACTAAGCTCACAATCTAAAGGCAAAGACAGGTTGTTAATCGTGATCCTGTTGGTCTAGATGTATTAATCACTATATGGAGAGCTATCACTGCATATAGATTACTTGGTCCATATCACTAGATCTAGTTGAATGATAGGTCGCATATTAAAGCACATAAACAAGTATAATTTGATAAACATAAACAAGCAATTCAACGATAAATTAAGAAATCGAGATATAAACAAAACCAAACATTCAGATCTTCATAATAATAGCTAATACCCGAAGGTATTAGCCTTTAAACATCATAATTAATACAAGAGTAATGGCTTAGCCAAGGTAAACTAACCGAGTTAACGAACGATACCAAAAACTAAACGATTACAAAAGTATAAGAAATTACACGTTGTCTCTTGTTGATTGGAATGCGTTGCAAGACCTTTTCTGCTATTTTTCTCCCCTGAAAGTTGACTTTTGTGGTTTAGGTATCGAGAATATGATTTAGCACACTTAAAACTCGTTTTTGATTTTTCTATTTATAGGGTCTAGAGTCGGTTCGATACGGCTTATCCAATGTCTTGGATACGGCGTATTGGGGGTTTCTTAGAGTAGGAACCACTTTTGATATCTTCTAGAATATTCACATACTATATTTCCAATACGGCGTATTGGTCTTTTCTGGATACGGCGTATTGATCATGTTTCCTTCGTGGTCTTTGGTGAGTGCAGGCATAGATATGCCGTATCTTCCTTGATGGATACGGCGTATTGGTTGTCAGATTAGTAATCTTCAAAATGTCTTCGTTTAAGCTCTAGAATGAGTGCCTTTTAGTCAAGTTTCACCAAGTACTCCATAATTACTGCAATTCTTAAATACAAACGATTAAGTAACAATTCTTTGCAATCATCATACAAAAAGGGTCAATTACTTGGGACAAATGATGCTATAAAATAGACGTTATTTGATGTCATCACATGTAGACTACTCGGTAAACATATGGGGGTCTTGGCTTAACTTTTCTTCCCCATTCTTCCGCGAAATAAATACTACCATGAATCCCAATCGTCCCAAAACAATATATACAAGGATAAGGACTTAGCAACCGTGTACTCCAATAATTAACTAAAGGTGTAACACAACGATGTGCTAAAAGAGAGTACATGTAGGGTAGGCTAAGGTTTTGGGTGGCACAACTGGTTTAAGGGTATGGTTGAGGTTTCACTAGGGGGATCTCGCACTAAAAGTGAGTGCAAACAAGGGCGTGGGATAGTTATATAGTCGGGGTAACTATAATAACAATTACAGGTTTTAAACATGGGTTAATCCTAGTGCCTCTTATCATTTAGCAAATATTATTACTCACTATGAAGTCTCGGGATGCTTCACTAAAGCAAGTTCTAGAAGTTATATACTACCGGTACACTCATATAATTTAATATCAATGCTTAACTTCAGAAAAGGCGCCAAAACCACACATGCACATCCATAATGATGGAATTGACACACATGATTGTACATTCCCTAACTCGAGAAAGCTTAGAGATATAAACTATCTTGGGCATCAATGGTGGATACCTGAATTCCTAAAGATCTAGGGGCGTAAACCTCACAATTTTGGTGGTGAATTCATTTGAATGGAAGGGTTTTTATGCTAATCGTATAATTCCCTATCAATGAGACGCTCTAGCTACTTAGTTTCACCGGTTATGTGATGAAAATTTTAAATTTGGGTCAAAATTTCCCTTTACGATTTATGTTTCGAAAGATAACTTATCATTTCAAGTTCAAGCAAAGACAAATGGTGGAATAGTTTCTAAGGCTTTTATTTCCCCCTACACTTATTTTGAACATTGTCCCCAATCTTCTACAAAGTACCCATAAACGAATAAAGGGAAGAGAAAAGAGGGCGAAAGAAACTAGTACTCCCCTGGTTTTGCATAAATTAGAAAAGAAACAATGATCCTGGCTAAATCGTCATCTAAGAATTGTACTCATGAAACTCCTAAGAACTCCTGGGCTTCTCCTTATCAAATATAACCTGTAAATCAAAGACAAGGTGCAAACATACCTAGCGTAAAATTGGCGAGAATAATAGACATACAACTATATAACTTTACATTTTGACTCAACAGCAGACTTATTATTAAAAAGATAGGATGAATGTTTTAAAGTTATTCGTGGTTTACTGCAGATCTTTTAAGCAATGTACAAATTCCAGAAATTATAAAATATTTAAAAACAAAAATCGAAATTTTTTTGTACTGGGGGGGACGCCGTCTGGAAAATCCAGACGTCGTCTCCACTAACTGTAGAGAATTATTATTTTTTTCTTGTTCAAAATTTTATGCACGCATATCCATTAAGTATTTCCTGCAAAACCACAAAAATTATTAACACAAACATATGACTCGATCACACAAGACGCGAATTAATCTAAATTATTTATCTTGACTTGTTTGAAAATTTGGTTCTTATAAACCGGATTTTCCCCTACACTTATCTTTGTAAAATACCTTTGAATGAGATTAAGACAAAGTTAAAAACATAACAAAGCATGATTACAACTATTTTCAAACAATAATAATAAAGAATTAAAACACACGACACTCCTAAAATACGGAATTTAAAAGATTGAGTTGCCTCCCAATAAGCGGTTTTGTTTATTAGAGAGTCTTTTAGCTAGACCCGGAGTCCTATTCCTAAGAATCATGGAAATGATCCAAGTTTAGGATGTCACTTAGATTTTCTTTGAGTGAAAGCCTCCTATTTGTCAGGATTGATTGGAATGCCCTATCGAACTTTTCTCCATCGGGGTCAAATAATTCAATCCTAATGTGCCACGTATCATCTCCTTCTTTTGGTGGTCTATTCTAATCAATTGGATTCTCAATTAAGTCTTATGATTCCCACATGTTTCCTTTCAAGTTAATGGGTATGGCTCCTAGGAACTCAACCATTTTTCTAAACACTAAGACATCCTTAAATGGGTTAACCTCGGCATCCCTAGCAATTTCCCACTCCCCGGGTAAGTGATTATTCCAAAAGTTACTTTTCACATAATACGGGGGCTAGGCACCTATACCATCCTTGCTAGTTCGTGGCTTATATGACTCACGTTTTCCTATAGTGGTCCAATAAGTCTCATTGTCATCACCAAAATCTAGTTCTTTTACCCCGAATATCGATCTAGTGAGTCCTTCCTCTACCACCATTTTGGCTTTCTTACAATCAATTACGACATTGGCGGTTGCTAAAAATCCTCTCCCTGCTAGTAATGGGCATGTAGGTTCTCTTTCCATGTCTACCACATAGAAGTCCTCAAATAATTTTAACTTTCCTACATGAACCTCCACGTTTATCATAATCCCTACGGGATATGACTTAGTTCCATCCGCTAATCCTAGGACATCGCCGGTCTCTTCTAATAACCCTACGTTAAATTCCTTGAAGAGTTTTAATGGAAGTAAGTTGACACATGATCCTAAATCGGCTAGGGTATCAAAAGGCTAGAGTCCCCTAGTCTACAAGGTAGAATAAACAAACCCGGATCCTTCATTTTCTTATGTGCTATACTTTGGATGCAAGTCCGTAAACTCATCGCCTAGTTCTAGACTAACTATGTATTTATCGAGAAGAGTGTCATACATTGGGACATAAGCTAGAACTTCAAGAACCGGTCGGTTAAGATGCAAGTCCACGAACTCATCTTCTAGTGTTTCTTTTGGTTCTTTAAGAGTCAGTGTTTCATTTTTACTTACCGTTAAGGTGTTAACTTGGAGTTGGTCCTTTTTATCACAAGTGTTAGATTTGAAACACGTTTAAATAGCATTGACCGATTTGAAAGAGTTAAAAGAGCTTTGAGGATCTCCCGCCGGATAAGAACGAGCAGACGAAGTCGGATTTGTGTTTAACTTCAGGTTCTTTACCATATCACTCGGGAGTAACCCCGTCATTTGGTCATTAAATGCCTTTAAGAAAGTGTCTAACTTGTTGGTCACCTCTCTTTGATATTGTTTGAAATCTGCTTCAAACCTAGATGTCTAAGCGTCTTGAGATGCCATAAAGTTAGCCAATTTTTCTTCGAGATTTGATTGATTGGAGCCTTAAGAAGTGTTGTTGAAGGATCGGTATATGTATGAACCGTTTGATTGGAATCGATTAGGTGGGTTTGAAAATTTGTTTCGAGAATTTTGAGGTTGCCTCCACCTAAGGTTTATGTGACTTTTCCATGAGGGATTATAGGTGGCACCAAGGTTGTTTTCCTCTGGTTTAAAAGTGTACCACTTATTTCCTACTTCATCGATACGCGTAAATGCATAATCGACAAAAGCTCACTCAAGATCTTCCATGCAATATTGAGTGTCAAGGGACCACTACAAATTTCGCATGAAGAAGCGATTTTGTTCACTTGGACGGGTTTGGATTAGGAGAGATGAGATTCCATCATACGTTGGACTTGATTTTCGAGCTCGATGAGATGACGGTCGGATGCATTCGTGATAACATAAGGCATAGAGATAGCATTGACTGGTTTAGCCAGGTCTCTAGGGTCATTCCAACTTTCGTTGTCATAGAGAGCGAGGTCCTCTAGTAGTGACCATGATTCTTTATCGTTTTTGTCACGTAGCTTGCCACCGGCCGCTTGGTTAATAGTTCGCCTTGTGATCGGATTGACATAATCATAGAAGATTTGGATTTGGAGCCAAAGATCGATGCCATGGTGAGGGACTTTTTGGAGTAATTCCTTGAAACGAGTCCATGCTTTAGATAAAGATTTTCCTTGGTGTTGTTGGAACATCAAGATATCATTTCGGAGTTTAGAAGTCCTTCCCGATGGAAAGAATTGAGCAAGGAAACGAGTAGTAAGATCCTCCCAAGTGAAGATGGATCCCGCGAGGAGACGCTCAAGCCAATTTCTCGCTTGGTCTAAAAGGGAAAATTGAAATAAACGCAAGCGCGTCCTTTCCCTAGTTTCAACATTAAGGTCAATGGAGTCAACAATTTAAAGAAATTCTTAAGATGTTGATTCGGATCCTCGGATTGAAGTCCATGGAATGAGCATCCGTTTTGCATCAACCGGATTGTGTCGGATCGAAGAGGTACCAATTCATTCCCGTTAGGGACTTCAATGGTATTTTGGTAGCCCTCGTGGCTAGGTCGAGAATAATCTCCTAAGGTATAACGTGGATTTTCGTCTCCCATTGAGGTTAACTAAAAGATTTACGAATAAAAGACACGAAGAAAAGATAGACTACGAGAAAGCTAATTAGACAGAAAATAAAGTCTTACTTGAAAGGATTCTAGTAAGTAGATCTAAGATAAATAAAATCAGAACCTAAACTGGTTGCTATTCTGCGACAGCGATGCCAAAAACTTGATGCGGTCGTCGTAGGACTTAAACAAGAAGTTTTACAACTCCCTAGGCAGGGTACCTAACCGTTGTAGTGTAGTATAGGCAAGACACGGGGGTTGTTATCGTTCTCTAGGTGAATAGGCGTCAGTAAAGGTCCTAATTGAATATAGCTAAGAACTAGAGGTTGAGAGAAGATTATTTTTGTGTTTTTATATTTTATGAAAGCAAGTAAAATCTTGGGTTTTGCAGGTGGTTTGTTTTAAACTAATAATTAAAACTAAATTAAACTAACTAAGATTAAGGGAATTAGTATGATAAGAGAATAGTGTTTACTTAATCATGCATGATCCTTGGTAACTTCTCCTAACTCTATTGCCTTGTCACACTTGTGATGTATATGTAGGTACTATTCTAATGCATGGCGAATTACACGAAAACAACGTCTACGAAATAACTAACTAGAGCAACGCACAAATAAGGTAGTATGACGACTATTACAAGGCCCCTAGTCTAGATAAAAGCGTTTGTATTAATACCTAAAGGGGATCATCCACAGACGGGTAAGGTAGTATGAAGACTATTACCGGTGGAATCCTTTCTACGCAATCATGTCTCCCAAGATTTCACGATAAGGGACTAAACATGCATACACATCAACAAGAGGCAACAAAGTTAAGATCTACATACCAATTCACATACAATCATAAGCAAACACTTAAAAGATCTAGCCTAGCATGTTCAAGATAGAAGAAGCACAATTATATATCAAACAAGAAGGAATATTGAAAGATAAGAGATAAAAGAAGTTCACTATAATGAATCAAGCAACTAGTGATAGTATAGAAGGGTTGGGAAACCTTAAAATACTCCCTAAATCTGGTACACCTAGTTCTCCCATGAACTAAACCCTAATTTCTTCTATCAAAATTGTATACGAAAGACGTAGAATTGAGTTTGTATATATAGAATTCAAGGCGCGACGGCGTCGCCATTTTCCAAACGCCATCGCCAAGCTAGGGTTTCTTTGGGTCTTCCAACTTGACGGCTAATCCAAACGCTGTCTCCACGATTCAGACGGCGTCCCACTTGAGTCCAAACGCCGACACGATTATTCAGACGGCGTCTTCAGAGTCTGGTCTTGAATCTTTCATCAATCTTCACACCCATTAGCTACCTTGTCCGTTTTCTTCCCAAATTGAGTCTAAATCACATGTATTTCCACCAAATGTCTTCTAAATGCTAAAAATGCAAAAAGAAATGATTAAGCACATATTTAAGACATTTTTGCATGATTATAAGGGTAAAATGACCCCGAAAAGTGTATAAAATTACACCTCATCATTTATCCTTGTAAATATAGTTTCAGGATGATTAGGAATCATGGTAGTTTTTATCTTATGAAGAAGTCACATGTTACCCTCAATAGAGCTCCATACGCTCCATGTTTGTTGATCCTTTCAATTCGGGTTATTAGATTAGTAAATTGTAATGAGTTAGCAAAAACTCAAGTGTAGGGGTATGTTATAAACCCTAAGTTATGTATTATAGTTTATCATAAAAAAAGAAAAAAGAGAGATAAGTAGAAAAGAAAAACAAAGAGATTGATGTAGAGTTTATTTGTTTTAGTTCGTTGTCCACCCGTAGAGTATTCGAGTCTTGGCTTAGCAACACCTCAACATTTATTCTTGTAGTTAATTAACTTATTACCGCCCGTGTATTTACCATCCATTGCTGTTGCTGTTTAACCTACACCCTACACATCACAACCCTTTAAAGACCTCTTTGATAGTGATTCCTA
This sequence comes from Tanacetum coccineum, assembly GCA_026074375.1. NCBI lineage: Eukaryota > Viridiplantae > Streptophyta > Magnoliopsida > Asterales > Asteraceae > Tanacetum > Tanacetum coccineum. Next base: position 6,345 of record BQNB010028354.1, on the reverse strand, counting down.
GTACTTGCGCCTAGCGGTGGAGGTTTGATCATTTACCAAGCATATGGTAATTTGTATGCTATGACAGGTAATGAGTGTTAATTTTCCTATTTCCCATATTGTTTTAATTCATTATACACCTGAGATAAAGAGAGAATCCAAACACATATATGAGGTGCTAGAAGGTTATGTCATAAACTGCTTTTAAAGAGTAGGTTAAATGCCCTTAATATTGCTATTGTCTAGGTAAAAAAGCTCATTTGCTTTAGCACAAGCAAATCCTAAATGTAGAGGTATTTGATGAGGTGTCATTTTATATGCTTTTTAAGGGCCATTTAACCTCCTAAATCATGCTTTTATGCCCGAATTATATACTTAAACGTTTGTTTTTACGTTTTTAGCATTTGGATGGATTTTGGAAGAAATACACCTGACTTGGGCTCATTTAGAGACGACATGGACAAGACCATGACTCTACACCAAATCCTTTGAAGAATTGTGCACACAGTGTGTGGAGACGGCGTTGCAATTCTCTAGCGACAGTGTCACAACATTCAAGCGACGGCGTAAGGATTCTCACGATGGCGTCTAGAAGTAGCCACCTGATTATAAACCCTAGAAGATTCGACGAAGCGACGGCGTCAGGAATCTTATGATGTCGTCCTGACTTCTTTTTCTATATATACCCGCATTTTTTAAAGGTTTTTAGGTGTGAAACTTTTGGGAACCAAAACCTAATATTAGAATACGTTTTTAGCAACTTTTGGGAACCAAAACCAAAACCTAATTTTTTAAGGTTTTTAGGTGTGAAACTTTTGGAAACAAAAACCAACCTCATAACCATAGATATTTACCTACTTTTATAAAAATATAAAAATACAAAAAGAATCTTCTCTCAAGCCCTTAGACCTCTGTTAGATTCTATTCGAGCCTTCCTAACCTATTCCCCTAGAGAATGATAACAATCTCGAGTCTTACCTTACTACACTACAACGGTTTGGTGCTCTGCCTAGGGAGTTGTAAAACTTTTTGTGAGTCCACAACACCCGCATCAGTAGCATGTGTTTCGGATTCTATCTAGCTTAGGTCTACTTACAATATTCATATAAAGTGAGATTTTAAATTCTTGTCAAGTAGCTTTCTTTTAGTCTATCTCTTTTTTGTTCGTAACCAAACCTACTCTTTCATTGACCATTATGGGAGACGAAAATTCAAACCGACCCCGTACCTTAGGAGATTACTCTCGACTTAGCCACGAGGGCTACCGAAACGCCATTGAGCTTCCTAAAGGATCCAAGGTGCCCCCTGCGATTCGACACCATCTGGTTGGTGCAAAACGAATGCGCATTCCACGGACTTAGGTTCGAAGACCCGATCCAACATATTAAGGACTTTCTATGAATTGTAGATTCCATTGACCTTAATGGTGATACAAGAAATACTACTCATTTGCATCTATTAAAATTTTCTCTTCATGACCAAGCTATCAATTGGCTTGACCGTCTACCCGCGAGATCCATCTCGACTTGGGACAATCTCACCACTCGATTCCTCGCGCATTATTTCCCACCAGAAAGAACTGATAAACTTCGAAATGATATCTTTATGTTCCAACAAAATCAAGATGAATCTCTCTATGATACGTGGACACGTGTCAAGGACTTACTCTGAAAAGTCCCTCATCATGGTCTTGATTTATGGCTTCAAGTTCAAATATTTTACAATCATGTCAACTACGCCACTCAGATGGCCATTGATTATGAAGCAGGCAGGAGAGTTAGAAAATTAAGGCCAGAAGTAGCATGGGAAACCATCAAGGATTTAGCCCAATACGAAGAAGAAAAATGGAACGACCTAATCTTTTCCGAAAAAGTAAGTCCTGATTATATTAATGCCACTTTAGAACAGGAGTTAGAATGTATGGAGTGTCAAGTAGAATTTTTAATGAGGAATGACGTGCTATTAGAGTATGAGGTAGGATTCACGTTTCCCAAAAGGCCTTATCAAGAGGAATTAGAGGCACAAATATTGAATTAAATTGATCATCAGGAGGATCAAGTTAGGCAATTGGAGGAAGATATGAGAAAAAAAGACATGTTTATGTGTCTTGCGGATAATTTAATAGTAAACTTGAAGGTCAAAATAGAGGCACAAATAGTTCATTCCACAAAAATAGAAAAGATCACTAGATTTCCTACTCACACCCCTACCGTAACCCCTGAAACACTCAAGCCTACAATGGTGCATAGGGTCTCGATGATTTCTAATATTAAACCCACTATCTATAGAACCCCTCACCGACACCTAAATTCCAGCCTCAAAATGCCAATACTTCATTCATTTGATGAAAATAAGCTTGAGTACGAAGATGAAGATAAAGCAGAGATAAAGATGATGGGAACCGGAATGGATAAAGAATGGTTGGAGCATAATCTTTATGAGAATGACATAACCCCCTCACAATTTTCTCTAACTTCAAATCCACCCATCAAACTAAAGGATTCAGGTAGTTTTAGGATGAAGGTAGTAGAACCCTTGACCATTGATACACCACATTCACCCCACGTGGTATACTTCCATCAAAATGGTGTGTGTCACCACTATCACCCGCACTTGACCTTAAGTGTAGGGGAGACCCACCTTTTACGCGTCAAATAAGCATAGAGTTAGGCTCGTGACTTGACCTTAAGTGTAGGGGAGACCCACCTTTTAGGTGTGTATTGTATGTCTTATGTGTCTTGTGTGTTTGTTTTGAGTCATATGATTGTACTAATCAATTTTGTGGTTTATGTAGTAAAATTTATAGGAAATAACTAATAGGATACTTGTGCAGAATTTGTTCCAGAAAATGAAGAGAATTTTCTTTACAACATTTGGAGATGGCGTCAGGATTTTTCTTGACGGCGTCGCCAGCCCATATACTATAAATTTTGTATTTTCTTGAATTTTTGAAAAATAATTTTTGTATTATTTCCAGAATTTGTAAATTTTCTAAAACATGCAGAAAACCATGATTACATCAGTATTTTCATCCTATCTTTATTGCTTTCATAGAGTCTAAAAGTAGTTAATGAGGTTGTATATCATTCATCCATGGATTTTACGCTTGGTATAGTTATCTTTGTCTTTGATTTACAGGTTATATTTGATGAGAAGAAGCGTTCAAGTTCATAGGAGTTTAATTGGATAACTCTTGGATGATGATTTAGCCAGTTATTGTTGGATTATGCTCGTGTCATAATAAATAATTATACGGCTAAACACATGTGAGCCTATGGGGTCACACATATATACACAGAGGTACCACTCTATATATTGTGTTTATTGTATTTACGATATATAAATAACCTATGTAACTCGAGATCACTATCGGGCTTCTAATAACTAAGTAAAGTACTTAGTTTATTGGACATGGAAATCAAATGGGCAAGCCTATTTGAAGCCTAAAGGGGGCCGGCCACTATGGAGGATAAAGAAGGATAAGATCTCCCCTTCTTTATCTCTATATATACATGGCTCAAAACATAACCCCATTAAGGGTTTTTGTTTTCTTGATCAATCACTTTGATTCTTGTTCATTCAAAGTATAATTCAAGGTTACGAGGTTTAAGGACTAGCATCCAAGAGGTATACGGTGAAGTGTAGTGTGGATA
>BQNB010028353.1:0-56731 GCA_026074375.1 Tanacetum coccineum | reverse complement strand
TGAGTGAATTAGTTACATGTTACCACATAGATCAAAAAAATGCTTTAACGGAAAATATCCTTAGGGATACATTTTTATGAACTTCTAAAGGCTACTTGAGGACAAGTAGGATTCAAGTGGGGGGATATTTGATGACATGAAATAACATCTATTTTATAACATCATTTATCCCATGTAGTTAACCCATTTTGTATAATTACTGGAAAAAATTGTTACTTAGTCGTTTGTATTTAAGAATTGCAGTAATTATGGAGTACTTGGTGAATATTAAGGCACGCATTCTAGAGCTTAAATGAAGATATTTTGAAATTTACTGTTCTGACAACCAATACGCCGTATCCATAAAGGAAGATACTGCATATCCGTGCCTACACTTCACAGATAACAACGAAGGATTGAAGAGCCAATACGCCGTATCCAGGAGCCTCTATACGCCGTATCCAAGGTGTATTATACACGAAGATTCTGGAAGATATCAAACGTGGTCCTTACTCCAGGAAATCCCCAAAACGTTGTATCTCACATCGCTCGATACGGCGTAGAGACCTGTTTCCAGACCCTATAAATAGACGACCCAAAACTCAGTTTTAGGTATGCAAGTGAATCCCTAAACCACCAAGTCGACCAAGAGAAGAATAAAGGAGCATAAAAGGTCAAAAAGAGCCTCAAGAGCATAGGAAAACTCTTGTAATCTTTACGTAACCCAATACGTATTCGATTAAGGTTTCTTTTTTTTAATCGTTCATATATGAAACCGTGTGTATTTTTACAATGACTATCGGCTTATACCTTTAGGTATCAGCCATGTTTATGAAGATTTAATGTTTGGTTTGTTTATCTTGATTGCTTAATTTGTCATTGATTGTTGATTATGTTTATCGCATGATACTCGTTTATGTGCTTTTATATGCGTTAAATTCGTATCTAAGGATATCGCCTGTGTCTTAACTAGATATCAGATAGTTCTCATAAGTATGCGACCTATCATTCAACTGGGTCTAGTCCTACATATTTAATGCGTTGCAACTTCGGTGTTGTTTGGGCGTAGGCTAAGAGTCCAAGATAGCTCTCCATATTGCAATTTATATATCTAGAATCATAGGATCATAAATATTGACATATCCTTGCCTTGACCTTGGTTTCAAAGAGTACGTTCTTATTCTATTGGTAAGGACTCAGACAGTGGACTACTAGTATATAAAGAGCCGTTAAGCAGTAAGTGAGTACAGTCTCGATTAGCTAGGGTTTAGTAAGAGCACCATTATTAATCTCCTAAGGTAGATTATAATCAACAAATGCTTGCTTTATGCGGATGCGTCTAATTATGACAGAATTAGCATGTCTAGGTCTTAGAAAGAAGTACCGCCTAATTCTAGGAATGATATGAACTTCGAGATAAGACAATCATTGCACTAAATAAACAAACCTGCGTTTTATCAGATTAATCATGGTTGATACGTTTTCCTTACAATAGTGTTTGACCGCTCTTCTATCATTTGTTCATCTTCTTGTGTTTTTTTTTTGCTTTACTTATCATCAAAACCTTAGGTTAGATAACTAAACCTCGTGCCAATCTCTCAGGCTGAAACCCCCCTTTTGCATTAGTTTTAGGTTTAACTTAGATAACTAAAATACTGATAGATTAGATATTAACGCTCTCGCTCTTAGTGAGCGACACCCTACTTACCATGAAACTCCATCTGACCGGGTACACTGCCCATGAAAGTGTTGTTTTTAGGTATAGTCGACATAAAATAAATAGTAAAACTTGATACATAAAATACCTACGCACAATGACACATCAGAACCTAAAGCCAAATGATAACAACCATATACCTGCATAAATCAAAAGCGGAACATGGCTGAACTAGATCTTAAAACTCACTACGATTATATATAAAGCATCACCAATTATAAAAACAAGACCATAATCAGCAATTTCATTCCATGTAAACCATTACAGCATTAATTCAAATGTTATCATCATGACATCTTAACACTAGACTCTTAATTATTAATAGACATAAAAAATCATGACACAAGACCCGCAAACCAACCAACAAAAGACAAGGACCTATCAAACGCTACTCTTTTTATTCCATGTCAGTCACATAACCATCCTTCAAACGCATTACCACATCAGTGCTAGCTGATAGTTGTTCTAAAACAGCAAGCTTCGTAAATTCACGACCTACGATCTCCCTTATGTGATTCAATGATGTGACTGCATCTCCAACCTCTCCCAATGCCTCAAGCTCAGCTATCAACCTCCGAAGACAAACATCACGCATTAACACGACAAATGCTTGATCTTCAGTACGCGCTCGAGTAAACCAAAACTTCATATTTTCCTTCAAATAAGTGGATTCAGCCTGCTCCGTTAACTTACCCAAAACCAAAAATGCAGCCATGGAAATATAATATTAATAGAAAATTATAGATGTAAATATAATATGAGAGATTGCAACAGAATTTGCGAATAAATAGGCAAACTTAATTCAGTTCACTCTTGCAATGAGAAACTCAGTAGCCATAAAGTAGTTGATAAGCCTTAAAAGCATTAACACCTGCACATAGAATTAAATTGGCCCTTTAAACATACTAATCGCAGATAACTAATAATCCAAGTGTTTTGTAACTGATTTCCCTTTTGTAACTACTTTTAGTTTATTTGACAACACAATTCAGAAGTAAACAACATAACCCGTAAACAAATTAACCGTCATCCTGACACATAAACCTCAAATACCGAATCTCACACCATCATCCTAATTGACAAACCTAATTACTTCACCTCCTTATCTGCAACCCATAACCAAAAAGCCCATTGCCGATACTGCACATCCATATGAACCGTGACATGCATCTAACAAGAGAAACACATGAATACCAGCTCATTTAAAAACTACAATTATCAAAAACTACAGTATCACATGACAGATACTTAACCACGTACAAAACAAGTTAAATTCAAAAACGCCATTGCAAGATAAACTAGAGTTAATCATATGTAACACGATAACACAAACATTCAGCTTTATTGAATTTAATAACATACATACTTCAAGCAGAGATCAAGCGTATCTTACAGAGTGTTACCTAAAAAATTTATACACAAACATAATTATACAACTACATACTGAACGAAATTACAACCACGCATCCAAAAGAAAGCTTATTCAACAACCATTACAAATAGTACATATAAGACACTACACTAACATCATCAATACGACATCAGACCCTTAAGTTTTCGAATGAACAACTGTTTCTTACTAGCATTCAATTCCCTTTCCCTCACCAAGATCTGCAAATTCGCCATGGTCTCCCTATCTTTCGCTTGAATCTCCTTGAGAAAGTCAGAAAATTTTGCAGGCACATGACGCACCCCCAAACTTTTAAGCTCCTCAATAAATAGAGCCCTCCGATTAAAAACGTTATCAACTTCCATCGTCGCACTATTGATCGCCTTGCCAAGCCTGTAATCTTTGCCATTCGACCTATTATAGTAAAGAATAAACATCGGCTCCCAATGAACATAATTAGAAGCCGAATGTATCTTGACACAAATTGGTAACCATGCCATAACTTACCTTCCAATAACTGTGAGTGGCAAAACAAAAGTGCAAAAACAAACTAGACCAAACACCCTTTAAATACAGGAACACCGTGAAACAATCAACTAGCTCAAAATGCTAACCAAAAAAGATAAAACAAATTCACATGCTTATTGTAGACTATGACATAAGATTTAGACTTTTTGAGCTCTAAACAAATAGCAATCACAAAACAGCCAACACATTCCATTATTGGCATAGAAATTCTTATCTTTACATAGACCCTAACCACATGTTTGGATAGAAACTATTGAAAACTTTATGAACAACATATCTACTACGCTCAATTGTCACAAACTAGGAATATTTGAAACCTTGATATCTAAAAACACTTCCTTTAAATAAGTATCTTACTGGCTTACAAATGCATGAAGAACTAACTGTGATCATATTCCCTCTCTAAACTAACCATAATCACTTAAATATGTTTAGTGGAAATCCTTTTGTGATTTATTGGAGGTCATATTTTAGCAGCCTTCATTCTAAACTAACCTTAATCACTTAAATAGTTGGACCATACATAAACAATAATCATAATACATTACCAAAATAAACAACAGACAGTCATTTAGATTAAACCTATAATATTCATATTTATTCAAAAACAAAGGATGCATACACATTCCATACTGCAAACAAAGTAGAAACATAAACTAGATCTTGAAAACACTAAACAAAATTAGAACATAACTACCAAAACAAAAGATGCCCCATCCCTTCCCTAATCAGATTCTCTAGCGGCCTTCAACATCTGAATATGACCTTTTTTTCATGTCAATGTCTTCCTTCGCATCAGCAACAAACTCATTCAACCCTATTAGCTTATCATTCTCAGCTAGCAAATCCTCCCTCAAGCACTTCAGGCTGTCATAAACCTCATCTGGATCATCCATGGCCTCCATTTCAACAATCATAGCATTCATCTGAGCTATACAATTCCTTGATTGCTGAGCTTCATCACGTAAGACGTTAATGAAATGACTGGCTTCAGAAATCTGTTGCAGCTTGAAGAATTTCATGGACTTGGGGATCTCAGTTTCCCTACTGAATTCAGCAAGTTCATCAATTGCACGCCTTACAACAGGTCTAGGGTTTGCCATTGCTAATTAATTAACTTAACTTTTAGATTTGGGATAGACAAAGCTTTAGATGCCAGAATGATATGAGAAGATACAATACAATTGGCATACAAATAGGTAACATTAATCACCATTGTAAAAGGTAGCTGATGAGCCTCCAAAAACATTATTACATTGATAAATAAACACTTAAAGCACAACTTTTAACTTCCTAATTACAACTAACTGAAAAATAAACACTTAAAGCACAACTTTTAACTTACTAATTACAACTAACTGAAACTATACATTTTTTGTAACTCCTACAGCTTTTGTAACTGCAAATAATTTAGCTTACTATACCATTCAAGTTGACTGTAGGAAACAAGTACACTTTAGAAAGTAACACAACTTAAAACAAAAACAAATAAACTCACCTCTTGTAAGACACACATGCAGTGCCACAAATTCACCACATCGACCCAGTTTAAAAAACCAAATGCTACACTGCCTTATCAGCAGTAAATAACCAAAATGACCACACACCAACACTACAGATCCTTATGAACATATGCCAGTTAGTTAACTGATTAGAAATTTGCATCAACAGGAATTGACAACATATACGGAAAAAGAAAAACACGTCTAAAACCAATGTTGCAATACAAATCCAAGATTTTTATCTATACTATAACAATATAACAAAAAAGAACACATCCATAGATTTCTATACTATACAATCTTCCAATTGAAATTTCTAACTATCGTTCACAACGGCAAAACTAAAACGCAAAAACGAATAACCCCAACCATTTTTTAACAACAAACACGCTGCTCTTAAGACTAACCAAAACACAAAAGATACATTCTCCAATAGCAAATTTGGATTGAAATATCTTTACAAGAGGATAACGGTATATTGCATTAATAAAAACAAAAGGGCATAATAGAAATTTTTAACATGTAAATATCTCAAAACCATATTCTTATTATTCATAGGCCAAAAGCATCATTACATAATGACAAATACCCGAAAACAACCGTTATTCAACCTAAATAAAACCGATAACTCAAATTCAGGACAGATAAAACAGAACACCATCCCTTATGAACACCTATGCCTTCTCCTCCATATTAGCAATGAAACCAGCTTTCAGACTGACCCCAACTAGAGCACATGCCAATAGTGTTTCCAACTCCCCCCAGCGTCACCGCATCACGAGCAACAATTTATTTCATATGCTTGAAAGGTTTTACAGCACCTTCTCGTTCTCCCAATGCCTCCAACTCGGCTACCAGCCTTCGCTTCTTACTCAACGAGATCCTAAGTGTAAAACAGAGATCACGCATTAACTTAGCAAAAGATTCATCTTCACCGCGCGAACGACCAAATACATACTTCATCTTATCTGCCAATCGAGGGGACTCAGAAACCTCCGACAACTTATCCAATATAAAAAAGGGCCCATGTATACCAAATAAAGGTGACAAACTGAATATGTGTGTATGATACAATCCTTTCTACAAAAGCATATATATAAATAACAAAACTTAGCGGTCTTTAATCTTCCGAGTGGAAACTCGGAAGACATAACTATCAATGTCATTAAAATAAAGGACCCACTATTTTGTAACTCCTGCAACCTTAACTTTATGAATTAATGGATCATGGTTTACAAAATTAAAAGGTAATATACTGAACTTGCTTATATAACATTCGGTGTTCAAGTTTACTACGCAATAGTTACCCTACATAAATTTTAGGTAACACACCATATGCATATTAATGACGCACCCAACAATCTAACTATTACAAAAACGTAAACTGTCCATTATTAGTCCATACTCCTGAATTGGAAATTTACTAAAAAATTTACTTCTATATACATTCTAAACAACCACCCATCCACCATTTTAAAAAAACACAACCTTTATTAGAAGAAACTATAAAGCGTGAGATGCACTCACCTCTGCATAAATGACAACGGTGACATAAGTGTAGACTGCGACAAACTGTGCATGACAGATACCATATTCAGCTGCGCAACTTCTAAACAAACCTGTACACATAAAAATACACATGTTACTAACCTCCTAAACATAGTAAACAATTAATGAACAATATGCCAAACAACTAACGAACATACCAAATTCTAAAAAGCATTATCTGCCACCCATACCCCAAGTGCCCATTTCCAACACCGCATATTCATTTGAGCATCAACTTGATATCTAACTACTTCAAGTTTTGTAACTGAATTTCCTAAAGCAAGCTAAATAATTCAGGATCAATTGAGCAATAACACACATACCATAGCTTACCCATTTGCCGCTGTAAAACCCCGTATTTAAGGTCACTATTTAATTTAAATTTATAATTAAATTTTAAATTTTAAATTATTCATTTTATTTTCTTAAACAATTTTTAATAAAATCGTCAATTTAAAAAAAAACCTCGCGAGTATTTACAAGCTAATTCGTTCGTTATGTTAATCGAGAAATCACGAATGCCGTCTTTTAACTGTTAGAATTTATTTATTTTATTTTAATTATTTTTCACCTTTTATTTGTGTTAGACTTAAACCGAGTCATATCTTGCGTTTTTATAAAAAGTTACGGGTTAAATTAATTCTTGGGTCGGGATTCGCTAATATAATTTGGTTAATACAAAAATTTAGCCCATCAAGCCTTTCTCTACCCCTATACCCGGCGGCCCAAACACAACCCAACATATCCTTTTTATTTTTTTAGCCCACTTCCTATTTTTTTTATATAAACCGGTTATACAAGCCCAAACACATCTTTTCTTTTCATATATAATCGATCCAACATATACATAAATAGAGGGATCATAGAAAACAACGTATCACTCTCTCTGTTCTTTCTTTGTTCAACGCCAGAAACCACAACACCATCACCAACATCTACTAATCTTCATCAAATCACTTCCTTTTTGTCCCAAAACCTTTATAAGTTAACCCTAATCATCCCTCATAAACTTTAATCAACCATGCATGAAGTTTTCAAGATTCTTGATTTTTAGAAAAATTAATTATCTTCAAGATCATTAAATTGTTGTGGAAGAAAAGGAGTTCTAGGGTGTCATTGTAGTGAGTATTGAAGATTTTGTGTTCAAGAAAGTTAGGGTTCCTTGTGTTTGGGGTCCTTGTTGCCGCGGCCAAGAACAAGAAAACCATAGGGGTTTTTGTTTTGATCATCTACTAATTACATTGCACATTGTGGGTAAACTTCTTTAAGCTTTATTTGGATTAATTATATATATGATTTCATGTTATAAAATTTTATGTTGAGAATCCTTTCTAGTTCATGCATAATATGTTCTTGAGTATTCAATGATTTAGAATGATAAGGGTGATTGATAGACTAGTTTAGGCTTGTTAGATGTGTCATTGATGCAAGAAATTGACGAATTGAAGGTGATATTGATCACCCTATTAGACCAGAAAGTTCAGGTAGTTGTTGGCGAAATTGTGATTTGATCGAACGAGTTTTGACCTAGAATTAGGATAGGTTATATTCATAGCTTCGCGGCGCTAGTTCGCGCGCCTTCTAACTCCTAATAACGAATCCTACACGCTAGTTAGAAGTTTGGAAAGTGTTTCGGCAAAATTCTGCATACCTCATTTTTAATTCGAATTTTGGGTCAACTTTAGGATGTCGTAACTTGGTCATGTCGATAGCCTTGGTAGATTTGCAGGACATTAAGAATATCTACGTCGAGTCTACTTTCCAACGAGCTAGGCCTCGTCGAATTTCAATGTTTAAAAGTGGGTCAAAAGGCATTTGCAAACCCAAGTGCCAGAACTGAGTCTGCTGTCCAGAATTTCAGTTGTAGAGATGGGCTGTGCAGGCGGGTCAAAACTTCATATTTTTCTACGAAATTGAAACTGGAGATTTCCCATGATATGTGTGACCTCCTGGAATTTTCCCAGATTTTTGTGAATTTTTTAGGGGGTCTTCTGCTGTCCTACTTTTGCAAGGTTTCTGCAGGTCCTAATTCGGACACAATGTATTGCTACATTTTTGAAAAATAGCTAGGATTATCAATGAGTTTAAGGCCGACTATAGTGGGATAATAAAACATATAGGTACTTAGAAACAAGAGATGGGCAAGAGATGAAGTCATTTGGTGTTTCATTAGGCGATGTCTAGTAACTAGAAAAGTTGGCAAAATTTCAGAAAATATAAGTTAAGAGATTTTTAAGTTGTCATGGATTCTCGACATGGAATTTTCATACATGTAAGAGTATATATATTAATCATGTATCAAATTATATATATACTTATGTTATTAAACATGATTTCTAAACCGCGAATCATTATTATTATAGGTCGTGATTGATTCGTCGCTTCTTTCTCTTTTTGTGAGTTCTCGGTTGGCACTTCTATTTACTGTGAGTTCATAGCCTCGCCTTTCTAACTTTAAATGTTTTATTAAACCCTATGAGGGAGATACATGCTTGCTTTGAAAATATGAACACAAGTTGTTTTAGTATGCTGGACCCGATTACATATTGATTTCATTGAGTAGCTATTGCCAAAAAACCATAATTTTATGAATTGTTAATTACCTATGATGGGTGAACACTTGTACAAATAAATAGATCTATTAGGTTTGAAAGCCTGTCCAGGGGTATGTATCCTTAAGAGAACACCCGCTCAATAGGCAATTTGTATTGAGAATTTAGGTATAAGGCAATAATACCTAGTCGTGGGGCTAATATATCATGAAAGATAATTTTAATATGTCAAGGTTAAGGTCATGAGCTCAATGAGATAGAAATTAATATATGGCTTGTCCGATCAACAAGTCTCTTGATAAATTATGCTTGTGTTCTAACATTTAATCATATAAACTCTATGAATTTACTCAACAATTTTATTGACTTTTAAGCATGTTTTATCCCAAGTAATTAGGGTTGAAGACTTGGAGCGGCACGAGGATGAGCTTGCGCGAATTTATTTTGTTAAACTATTTTTAAGTTCCATTCCTCAAACCACATTTAAAATATGTTGGTGGTTTATAAAACTTGTATGTTGATTTGGTTAAGTTTTTGTGGGATGACTTTTGCACTCTGATCTTACTTTTAGAATGGAACATGTTTGACAACGTCTCTTTTTGAGTCGTTCTTTTGTAATTTATGTGTAATTGTGCCATTAGTCAACACCCAATTGTTGGTTCCGCTGCGTATGAAATTGGGGGTGTTAAAGATTGGTATCAGAGCCATAAGTTATAAAGAACTAGGTCATTTTTCAAAAACTTAAACTATAACTTCATTTTTCAAATTTTTGAGCGCAAAATACTCCTCGTGGTTTTCGCTCAAGTCATCCTAAATGATTGCCATTTTCTTTTAAGTATTCTTTCATAGTGAATACATTATTGTTTAGTATTTAATTAAATAAATACTATAAATTATATCGAGATATATATTTCGATAATTAAAATTTATATCAAGTGTTCATATTGATTTATATATTTAAATAAATCATTATTAAATTATCTACATGTTTAAATAAGTTAGTATTAACTTATCATATTTAATGAATGCATTTTGTATTCATCCGTATATTGCATAAATCTTTATATATGTTGTGACCTTATACGTATTTATTTCCGTAATGACAGATTATCATGGCAGATTTGATCTTTACTTGTGTTGTGCTTCCTTTTATTCGTATGATGTTGATTATTGAATTCATGTTGTGATAAGACTATTTATACACATTATAGCCATATAATTGTATGAGTACTCACCATGATTTTCTTTGTGTCATGACACACCATGCCTCCAAAGAGAAGATCTCAAAATAATCCAACTCAAACTAGTCTTGAAGTTCCTTTGACCCTCGAAGCCGTCAACCAATTAGTACGAGAAGGAGTTGAAGAAGCTATTAGAGCTGAACGGGAAAGAGTGAGATTAGAGGCAACAAGAGGTCCTGCTGAAGGCCTAGTGGATGTGCCAGTGGCCCAAGAGTGTACATTTTCTAGATTTAACAGATGTGGTCCCACGCTGTTTCATGGGACCGAAGGTGCTGTTGGGCTTATTCATTGGTTTGAAAAGATGGAGAGTACATTCGAGATAAGTGAATGTACCGAAGGAAAGAAAGTGAAGTTTACCGCCGCTACACTTAATGGCCGAGCTCTCATCTGGTGGAAAACTCAGGTTGCCACTTTAGGAATTAAGGTGGCAAATGGGATGCCGTGGGCTGAAATGAAAAAGCTAATGATCGACTAGTTTTGCCCAATCGAGGAAGTTCAAAGGTTGGAGGATGAATTGAGAAATTTGAAGCTAAGGGATATGAATATAGCGGCGTATACACAGAAGTTCAATGAATTGGCTCTATTATGTCCTGACGCGGTTCCGAACCAAAAGAAGAAAGTCGAGTTGTACATCAAAGGGTTGCTTGAGATTATTAAGGGTGAAACAACTTCGTCTAGGCCTGCTGTGCTCAACGAGGCTGTACATATGGCACATGACCTAATGGAACATAAAATCCAAGCCAAGGCTGAAAGAGTTGCTAAGAGCAACAAAAGAAAATGGGAAAGTTCGCAGAGTGGTAACAACGGTAATAACAGGAATAACAACAGGGATAACACCCGTTAATACCAGCAAAACCATCAGAGGTAGGGGAATGCGAGGGCAATGACTACCGCCCCAACTGAGCAAGGTGGAAATACTAGAGACAAACCTCGCTGCAATCATTGTTTGAAGCATCACTCCGGTTATTGCAAAGCGACGTGTACCAACTGTGGAAAGACAGGCCATGTGGCAAGAACTTGTAGGAGCAAAGCAGTGGCTAGGGGTACCAATAAGCAGCCAATCCTGACGTGTTATGGGTGTGGGGAGAAAGGACACACTAAAAACCGTTGCTCGAAGAAGAACGATCTGCAGGGTGGAAATGCAACCAGTCGAGCTTATGCACTCAGAGAAGCCGAGAAAGGTCAAGGACCGAATGTTGTTACCGGTACGTTTTTACTCAACAATCGCTATGCTAGAGTATTGTTTGATTCTGGTTCCGATAAGAGCTTCGTTAATTCTGAATTCAGTCATTTAATTGATAAGAAACCGGTAAGATTAAACATAAGTTATGAAGTGGAATTAGCCGATGGGAAATTAGTTAGTACAAATACCGTTCTAAGAGGTTGCACTCTGGATTTACTTAATCAATTATTTAAAGTTGACCTTATGCCTATAGAACTTGGTACCTTCGATGTGATTATTGGTATGGATTGGTTAGTCAAGCATGATGCTCTTATAGTTTGCGGAAAGAAAGAAGTTCACATACCAGTAAAGGGTAAGATGTTGATAGTTAAGGGAAATTGTGACATATCTCGCTTAAAGGTAGTATCCTGTATTAAAGCGAGAAAGTACATAAAAAGAGGATGCCATTTGTTTGTAGCCTATGTGACAGAGAAAGAGCTAAGAGAAAAACGTTTGAATGACGTACCTATAATTCGTGACTTTCCCGAGGTGTTTCCTAATGATTTACCAGGACTCCCACCACCTCGACAAGTAGAGTTTAGAATCGAACTTGTGCTTGGAGCTGCACCTATTGCACGCGCTCCTTATCGTCTAGCGCCGACAGAACTAAAGGAGTTGTCAGAAAAAGGATTTATTCGACCGAGCTCGTCGCCTTGGGGAGCTCCGGTGTTGTTTGTTAAGAAGAAAGACGGATCCTTTCGTATGTGTATTGATTACCGCGAACTAATCAAGTTGACTGCCAAGAACCGATATCCGCTTCCGATGATTAACGATTTATTTGATCAACTACAAGGTTCGAGCGTGTACTCAAAGATTGATTTGTGGTCGGGTTATCATCAACTCCGTATTCGAGAGGAGGATATACCAATCACAGCCTTCCAGACCCGGTATGGTCATTTTGAGTTCCAAGTAATGCCGTTCGGATTAACCAATGCCCCTGCGGTATTTATGGACTTAATGAATCGAGTGTGCAAGCCGTACCTCGACAAATTTGTGATTGTGTTCATCGATGATATACTTATCTATTCCAAGAGCAAAGAAGAACATGAATAACATTTAAAATTATTTTAGGGTTGCTCAAGAAAGAGAAGTTGTACGCCAAATTCTCAAAGTGCGATTTCTGGCTTGATTCAGTACAATTTCTTGGTCACGTGCTCAATTGTGAAGGAGTTTACGTTGATCCCTCCAAAATTAAAGCCATCAAGAATTGGTCTGCACCTACAACACCAACAGAAGTGAGACAATTTCTGGGATTAGCTGGATATTATTAAAGATTCATCGAGGGGTTTTCTTTGATTGCCAAACCACTTACTAAACTAACCCAGAAGAACAAGAAGTATGAATGGGGTGAAGATGAAGAAGAAGCATTTCAGACGTTGAAGCAAAAATTATGTAGTGCGCCAATATTAGCATTACCCGAAGGATCAGAGGACTTTGTCGTATATTGCGATGCATCCATTAAAGGTTATGGAGCGGTGTTAAGGCAACGAGAGAAAGTGATTGCTTATGCCTCGCGCCAATTAAAGAAGCATGAAGAGAATTATATGACTCACGATTTAGAATTGGGCGTCGTGGTTTTTGCCCTACGACTATGGAGACATTACCTGTATGGAACAAAATGTGTTGTGTACACAGACCACAAAAGTCTTCAATACATTTTGGACCAGAAGGAACTCAATATGAGGCAACGTCGATGGATTGAATTGCTAAGCGATTATGATTGTGAAATTCGCTATCATCCCAGTAAAGGTAATGTCGTGGCGGATGCTCTTAGTCGAAAGGAGAGGGAAAAACCGATAAGGGTTCGAGCTCTAGTTATGATAGTTTATCCTGACTTGTCCGAAAGGATACTTAAAGCTCAGATGGAAGCAATGAAGGAAGACAATGTGAAGGCAGAAAATCTAGGAAGATTGTTGAAGCCGATATTTGAAATTCGCTCTGACGGAATTCGATACTTTGATAAACGAATATGGTTACTGTTGTTTGGTGGATTGCGAGATCTGATTATGCACAAGTCACATAAGTCAAAGTATTCAATTCATCCTGGTTTCAATAAGATGTATCAGGATTTGAAGAAGCTTTATTGGTGGCCAAATATGAAGGCTGATATTGCCACCTACATTAGTAAATACCTAACTTGCGCCAAGGTGAAGGCTGAGCATCAGAAGCCGTCAGGTTTACTCCAACCACCCGAAATCCCTGAATGGAAATGGGAGAAGATAACTATGGATTTTTTTTCTAGACTCCCGAGAACCCCAAGTGGTTATGACACGATATAGGTTATTGTCGATCGGTTAACTAAGTCAGCTCACTTCCTGCCGATGAAGAAGACTGATAGTATGGAGAAATTAATACAGCAGTATTTGAAGGAGATTGTTTGTAGACACGGGGTACTCGTATCAATCATATCTGACAGAGATAGTCGATTTGCCTCAGGATTCTGGAGATCACTTCCAAATGCCTTAGGAACCAAAGTGAATATGAGCACTGCCTACCATCCAGAAATAGATGGGCAGAGTAAGAGAACAATTTAGACCTTGAAAGACATGATGCGGGCGTGTGTGATTGATTTTGGTAAGAATTGGGATCGACATTTACCCCTAGTTGAGTTTTCTTATAATAATAGTTATCATGCAAGTATTAAAGTCGCGCCTTTCGAAGCACTCTACAGACAAAAGTGTAGATCTCCTATTTGTTGGAGTGAAGTTAGAAATAGCCAACTCACGGGGCTGGAGCTAGTTCGAGAAACGACGGAAAAGATTGTACAAATCAAAAACCGCTTATTGACCGCTCGTAGTCGTCAGAAGAGTTATGCGGATGTAAGACGTAAACCGATGGAGTTTAGTGTAGGGGACATGGTTATGTTAAAGGTGTCGCCATGGAAGGGCGTGATTCGTTTTGGTAAAAGAGGGAAGTTGAGTCCACGGTACATTGGGCCATTCAAGATAATCGAGAGAATTGGTCCTGTGGCGTACAAGTTAGAGTTACCTGAGAAACTCCGTGGGATTCATAATACGTTCCATGTCTCTAATCTCAAAAGGTGTTTGGCGGATGAGAATTTGATTATCCCGCTTGAAGAAATTCAACTCGATGACAAGTTGCACTTTATAGAAGAACCGGTTGAAATTATGGATCGTGAAGTAAAGCAACTCAAGCAAAGTCGTATCCCCATCGTTAAAGTTCGTTGGAACTCGCGACGAGGTCCGGAGTTCACGTGGGAACGAGAAGACTTCTTTAGAAGCAAATATCCGCACTTATTCTCGGACAAGAAAAGGACGAGTATGAGGAATCGAGCTCCGGGACGGCGCTCCCATAAGGAGGGGAGGATGTAAAACCCCGTATTTAAGGTCACTATTTAATTTAAATTTATAATTAAATTTTAAATTTTTAATCATTCATTTTATTTTCTTAAACGATTTTTAATAAAATCGTCAATTTAAAAAAAACCCTCGCGAGTATTTACAAGCTAATTCGTCCGTTATGTCAATCGAGAAATCACGAATGCCGTCTTTTAACTGTTAGAATTTATTTATTTTATTTTAATTATTTTTCACCTTTTATTTGTATTAGACTTAAACCGAGTCATATCTTGCGTTTTTATAAAAAGTTACGGGTTAAATTAATTCTTGGGCCGGGATTCGCTAATATAATTTGGTTAATACAAAAATTTAGCCCATCAAGCCTTTCTCTACCCCTATACCCAGCGACCCAAACACAACCCAACATATCCTTTTTATTTTTTTTAGCCCACTTCCCTTTTTTTATATAAGCCGGTTATACAAGCCCAAACACCATCTTTTTTTTCATATATAATCGATACAACATATACATATATAAAGGGATCATAGAAAACAACGTATCACTCTCTCTGTTCTTTCTCTGTTCAACGCCATAAACCACAACACCATCACCAACATCTACTAATCTTCATCAAATCACTTCCTTTTTGTCCCAAAACCTTTATAAGTTAACCCTAATCATCCCTCATAACCCAAATTCCTTTATAAATTAACCTCAAATTATCCATCATCAACTATAAACAAACCATTGCATTGAAGTTTTAAGATTATTGGGTTTTAGAAAAATTATTGTCTTCAAGGTTAATAAATTATTTGTGGAAAGAAAAGGTTACTTGTAAATATTGAAGATTTTTTGTGCTGCAAGAAGTTTATGGTTTTTGGCTGTTGGGGTCTTGGTTGCCCCGTGCCCAAAAACAAGTGAAACCATTAGGGTTTTGGTTTGATCATCCTATGTTCTATCATTCTACTTATTATATTGGTTATAATAACGTATAAATGCCGAAAGGATTCGTTGTTATTAACTAGTATATTCACTCGTTACATTTAACGGCCGAAATGATTTGTAACTCGTGATATATTTATTCTGTAAACTTGTAAACACTATCCTAAACACTTCTATGTCTTAGTGATCATTTCCTAAACAAACATACTTTTATTCCTTGCTAGAGTCATCTTTTAATCGCTTTATTTACAATATTCATTATATGCACGTTTTGGTTAACTTGATAAGTGACAATCATTTTAGCCTTAGAACCTTAATTACAAACTGTGAAAACTTCAATTCTCTTGGGATAACATGGACTTACCTAAACTATACTATACACGAAAGGGTATACTTGCCCGAGTGTTGTGTTTTTAGTAAAAATCGGTATTTCTAGCATTATAAATTTAAGACTTGTAAAACATACATCAGTCTTCTAAAATAAGTTGTTCGCAGTTGCGAATTTCATAATTATGTAATCTACTCTCAAAACACACTGCCAAACACCCATATAAAGTTGTCGGTGACAGTTTGCTATACGTGCTAGCTTATGATTTCTTTTTGCTTCGTTTTATGTAGACTCACTCTACATTGATATACAGTTGCGAAATGTAAATAATTTTAACAAAGTGTTTGGCAAGTTGGTTGAGTCTTACTATTCGATAATGTAGTTTTTCAAATGCAGTCTGTTTTGAAAAAACAAAGTGAAACTCCCATGTGGTAGATAGTTTTAATCATGACTATATCTGTAGTTTATTGATTATTTGATATGATTATAGGTTATCGGTCTTTGATAAATTGTGAATAAGATGAGATCTTGCTGATTTTGATTGTTGTGTTTGTTGTTTTCATTTTTTTGTTAAAAGAGAAATTTGTTATGTAACTTATGTATTCGAAGTAACTCTTTTTAGTTTTTTTATTTTTAGCTTATAGATGTGGTACAATGTTGTGTTGGTGTTACTTCCTGGATACACGACGAATGCTGAAATTTCTATTCCTGCATTCTTCGTAAGGTATAAATCGAACATGGAGTTTTTTGTATTCTTTATATAGTTGTCAATGCAATTAGTTTAAGAATTTTAACCTTAAAGCAAGATGCAGAACGAGTTAGAAGAACATAGGCATGTAGACATGCAGTAGATTATGGGGTTGGATCATTAGGACCTCTATGGACACCACCAAAGGCTCAAAGTTGTAACCTCAAGACTTGCTTATTTGTTACTTTTTGTATATAACCTGCCATTCATATCGCATTGAAAACATGATGCAATGCTAAATGTTAGCATAGATGTGTGCTTTTTGGCTGACCGTTATAGGTGGTTCAAGAGATGCTATCAGCTATTAGAATCACAATGGATACACAAAAGCAATCGCTCCTCCAAACGACATCGTCTCTGCAAGAACAATTGAGAAAAAAACTTAACCATCGCTTCTTCTCGAGCAGGTATGCATTTTTACTTACTTAAAGTATAATCTTTGTGTGATGGAAACGTGTTTATTCCATAAATCTGTAAGCAGATGAGTGGTTTTAAGAAGCACTTTCAAACAGCCAAAGTGTAAGTCTAATGAAATAATATTCATGTTTGTGAATCTGTAAAAAAGTCATATGAAGTATTAGTTTTACGAATTAAGCTTGAATATCACTGTAATTTGCAATGTGTGCATGTGCTTTCGATAAAGGTAATTCCACGGTTGAAAAAGGATTAAAAAAAGGTTCCCTAAATGCTAATGTACATGCATGTCTAATATTGTTGTTATAAGCTCCATTAATGGGTGTTATATGGAGCGTGGCCTTTTTGGATTGGTTAGCCTTTGATTTAATTGCAATTTGTTCTTCCTGTAATTGCATAGTTCATTTGACTGTAAATCTTTTTTAAATAGTGTAGTACAAGAGATATTGGAAGGTTCTTGAAAAAGTTCAGAGATTGTGTTGATATGTAAGTCTTGAAAGTTGACTCGGTTATCAGAAATTAGTTTTATTACAAGGTAATCTCATAAGTGGATTGGATCATATTTACAAATTCCTTTTTGGACCAATATGTTAAGGATACATCAGTTCTTCGACTGCAATATAACTATTTGTACCAAGAATCATAAGCGATATAACATGTTTTCAGATACTGTTTTAAAAGTCATTAAAGGTACCTACACACTAGACATTTTTCATTTGACAATATGGAGTTGTTTTATTCGCTATTTTCTGTTGTAATTTTGTTGTCTGTTGTATGGTTTTGATGACAAACGCCATCACATTGGTTCTAGGGTAATGCTTATTTTTAAGTTTTTTGTAGCATCTGTATACCATGTATAGATTATTGATTATGTTTTACTTAATCTGCAGCTGTCTGTGTGGGAATTTTCATGGGTTCATCAGGAAGTATGGTCTTATGTGCTGCAGATAGTGTTTCCACAGCAATGCTAAGGAGATTGGTTTCATCAAGGTATGCATACAATTACCCTTTTCTCACTAGCATCTCTTTCTATGTTCTTAAAAAGTGCATATAAATTGCATTGTTCCTGATTATAACTGCAATACTGAGATGTAAATTGAATTTTTTTATAGTCATACATTTATGACTAGGGCGTGAACTTGACTTACACTTTACTAAAAAGTTCATATCATATATAGTACCCGTTTGACCCATCAGAATACGCTTATTTTTTCTTTTTACTTTTTTTTATCTGAGGGTTGGCATCAATCTTCCAACTGTAGAAGTTAGGTTTCAAGATTTAAACCATTTCCTCATGCTCAGAACCATTTATTTTGCCAAGGAACTAAATATTTTATCCGAATTTCAATATTTGAATGTTGACGGGTAAGCAAATTGCCTTGACTTGCATTTTATATGAAGTAAAGTTTTGAAATATCATTCATCCGACCACATAATGAAATTTTGTATCCACGTGATCTAGAAAAAAGGGGTTATACCTAAAGTTAAGTCTATGGCTGCAGCAGATGAAGCACTTGTAGGAATTCAGGCATGTGTACGTGTCTTCCAAGTATTTATTCTTTGTATAGGTCGAGGAGGTTGTGTAACAGGTCAAAGCTGAACTTTTGGTTTGGGTCAAAACATGTCGGGTTAAGGCGACCTTGAACACTTTTCATCTTCTTTTCTTAACATGGTAGTTTTTCATCATTGATTAATTTACTAAAACCACAATGCACTGCTCGAGTTGCTCACAGATTTAGAAGCTCGGTCAGATACAAGATATTTAAAATCAAAGCACAAAAGGTTTGTTTTCTGTTTTAAAGAGGCCTTTTAAGATAATCCTTAATATCGCCTGCATAAAGAAACATGGTGATCTAAGTTGGATATTCTTTTTTGCTATCATCAGGAGACCAGATACAACCGAAGGATTAACATGATCGCAGTGTCGTTCCCTAATTTTTGTGGGAGAGAATTCACAATTCAGTTCTGATTCTTGGAGAGAATTCTTGGATTAACAGAAGGTTTGCTTCCTTATGATTTGAGAGGACATAAAAGACATGCTGAAAAATATCTAAACAAAAAAAAGGAGAAACATCATTTACAACTGTAAAAGGGTGTATTTTAGATGGTGGCCCAACATCATTTGGTGTGAATGCTGCAGCGAGGTCATAACTTCATCATAGCCATCTGCAACAAAGATGCTCGACTGGTCCCTTATTGAGCGATGATGCAAAGACCGAACATGTGGGATTATGTGGCGTTGAAAACCAAGGTGTATAAGATTGTTGATTTTTTTACTACTACGTATCACATTGTGTATTGTTAGACTAGTTCCACGGCCTCACGACAACTACATAAAATGCTATTTCGGTTTTGCACAAGATCTGAAATCTAAGGTTCTAAAAAAATAAAATCTCAAGTTTCTAGTTTCATATGGCAGTAGTCGTTTGTAGTTGGAGATTTGATCTTATCTGATGTATGTGGTGCTGTCACCTAATAATTTTGTAGATTATCAAAAATAGTGACTTTGATGAGCTTCGTGAAGTAGGTTCTGGTGGAATGGTTTACCATGGAAATTGAAGAGGAGCCAATGTTACAACGTATAAATTACATGTTTTACCAGAAAATTTTCACAACAAGGACACATGGTTTGTGTTCTCATCAGTTCATTATTTTTTCACTTTGTTTGGTTACACATGTTTCTCTAATAAAATATGTGTTACTTACAGAGTGAGGACTTCAATGAGGCATGCAAATTAGATGAAGAAATCCAACATCATCTATAAATGAAATGGCACGGTAGAACTGAGGTCAAGGTAAATAAAACATATCATAGCACAGTACTTACATGATATCCTAATTTTAACCCCCAATGGTCAAATGGACTACCTTTGTAGTGTGTAACATTGTAAAATTTGAATTCTAAGAGTCTTATGAAAAGCTTCGGTATCTAAGGCACATCCATTATTACAACAAACCAATCAGCCCTTTTTGATAGAAATCATCAACCGAACACCCATTTTGACAGCAAACAATACACCATTTCGACAGAAAAAACACCAAATAAACACCCATTTTGACAGCAAACCAAACAGCCTTTTTGGACAGAAAATCAACAACCAAAGACCCATTTTGACAGCAAATCATACACCCATTTTGATAGAAAAAAAGTAACGAAATTCCCTTTTTGACAGAAAAACTGCAAACCAAACAACGAAAGCTGGACCGATTGCATAAGCATCACACTCTAATATCTTTTTTTCATTCATGTGCATATGAATTATACTACTAATTATTTACACTTTGCTGTTGTATTTTTGTCATAGGTGTTCGTAGGAACCAACAACAAAGTGGTACCATCTGTTTTCATATTAGTCTTTAAATGTGGGTAAAATGGTAAATAAATTGTAGTTTATAGTTTTCATATTTGTCTTTAAAATGAATGTTGGAACTTTATTTGCTGTTGGGGGTTTTGGTTTATTAATATTTGGTAGTAAAACTTTAAAAGATATGAATTTTAGAATGGTTGTCAGAAAGTTAAGTAACATCAAGCTAAAAAGGTCGATATTTAGTGAATGCAATACGTGACATAAGTAAAAGTTCAAATTTTTTCCAAAATAGTTATGACGGAACACTATGATTTTCTCAAAAGACCAAGCCCGATGCAACGCATGGGTCGGCATGCCTCGTATAATTATAATATATAAAATGTATAATTATTTATGTAATTATTTTATATATATTATTTATAAAATATATATTATCACACGAAAGTTAATAGATGAGCATTTAGTCAACCAAGTCAGCATATTTTCCCTGACGACATGTCGACGAGGATAGTTTAGAACACGTCACCCCTCAAAGTCATTAGTTAATCACTTCAGTCAACTAAAGTCAACAAGTATCCCCGGAGACATGTCGCCAGGGAAACTACTTGACACGTCACCCCCTCAAAGTCATTAGCTAATGACTTTGGTTAAACACAGTCAACCATGGTCAAAGTATTCCCTGGCGACATGTCGCCGGGGAAAACTAAGCGAGAAACGTTACCGCCAACATATTTGGTGACTTTTTTGGTCAAACTTCACCCAAAGTGTCCCCGGCGACATGTCGTCAGGGAAACTTTTAGACAACTTTGACTAAAAAGTCTTACCCAATTAGTGCCACGTCAGATGACTTTTTGTCGTTTAGTGATGTTTCCCCGACGACATATGTCACCGGGGATAAATTCGTCGTCCGTTGTGGTTTTTCTAGTAGTGTAAATTCAAGTCTGAAATGTGTAAAATGGTCCTTATTCTTATAGAGAACATCCATGGTGCGTGCCAAATTGATCACCCGCTTCAAGGATTCTTCATTCATTTTGACCCAGGCATCTTCGACTTTTGTATTGAACACATCATAGACATGTTGCTCTGTAACATCAAATTCCTTCATGTAGCATTGAATTCCAGAGGAGACATGCTTTCTTTCTTGCTCCTCCTGAATTTGTATTTAATTTTTTAGTAGTAGAAATCAGTTAACATAAAAAAACTGACAATGTGATTTTCTAAAAAAGAGTCGACCCCTATCCCTAACTTCTCTGGCGATTTTGGCGACCTAAACTTTCAAATCACTAATTCTATTCTAATCGTTTTTCTGCTTTCATTCCTCATTAATCTTGTGTTTGTTTTATGATTTACTTTGGTGTTTATCATATTACAATACCCGATTATGAGGTTTAAGCGTTAATTCATTTGGGTTTTTAGGGTTTTTTTCTTCAATCGTCATTAGTTTCTTGGTGTCTTATGGACCTGTTTATGATTGTTGCTCTCTAATAAACCCTTATTTTTCTGGTTTCATTAGTTTACAAGGTTTTTCTTTGGACGATATGCTAGGGTCAGGGTTCTTATCCTATTCTCTTGTTTCGTCTAATTGATAACTATTGTTGGCTGTGATTCCTGGAGATCATTGGTCGATTAGGGCTTGTATTATTCGGATAGTATTTGGATTTTTGGTGTTTTAGTGTGCTAAATTCTAACCCTAACTGTTGTTAGGGTTTTCGGTGTTGAAGACTGCCAATGTCTTCTTGTTCTTGTGTTTTGGTTTTCGATTTAGGATTAAGTGTGGATTGCTGATTAGTGTTGGTGCTGCTGAATGGAGCGTGGGTTCCTGAGTCAAAAAGGGAGTGGGGGTAGGAGAGGGGTAAAGGAAAAGGATAAGGTGGTTGATGTTGTATCACCAGCTATGTCTAACGTACCAGTGGTGAAGGAGAAGCAAGATACATCAGTTGATATAGGGACTCCTAATGTAAAGGAGGGTGTATCACCATCTGTGGGTGTCATGATGGTGGAGAAGGAAAAGATATACTATTTGGAAGATACTACGGTTTTAGAATCTTTTCCAACATTAACTACGCCAGTTACTACTATGGCTGGTAACGCCCCTGGTAAGTCTTCATATGCTAATATTACTGGTAAACCAAGTGGGAAGAAAGTGAATGTTCGTAGTTTGTTTACACCCGGGGGTAATGGGATTGACGTGGTTGTTCCGGTGGTTCTATGCATGCTATTAGTGAACGATTTGCTAATACTTCTTATGGTTTTTTCTTGGGGAAGAAGGTGGCATACCCTATTGTTGCTAACTATGTTAGGAATACTTACGGTAAATATGGGCTTGTTCGTTCAATGTTTAGTCCGTCTATCGGACTATTCTCCTTTCAATTTAGCTCCATGGATGGATTAGATTCTATGCTTGATAATGGTCAATGGTTCATCCGAAATAACCCACTTATCCTGAAGAAATGGCATCCGGATGAGAACCTATTGAAGGAAGATGTCAGTATTGTTCTAGTTTGGGTTGAACTCCATGGTGTACCTGTTACGGCCTTCAGCGAGGATGGTTTGAGTGTCATTGCTACTAAACTGGGTGCCCCTCTAACGCTTGACTCTTATACATCTGATATGTGCATGCAATCTTAGGGTATGTCAAGTTATGCTAGAGTTATGATTGAGCTTCAAGCTGATGTGGAGTTGAAAGATAACATTGTCGTGGCTATGCCTAAAATTACTAGGGAGGGCCATTACACATGTAATGTCCATGTTGAGTATGAGTGGAAACCTCCTAGGTGTTCGTCTTGTAAGGTTTTTGGACATATTCATGAGGAATGTTCGAAGAATACAGGTGCTACTGAGAAAAAGAATGTGAAGAAGCCTAGTCAAACTTCTCGAGGTGTTCCGGTTGGTCCAAAAATAGGTTTTAAACCTCAAAAAGAATATTGACATGTTTCTAAAAAGCCTAATGCTAGTTCTAGTGGTAATAAGCAGAAAGGTGTGGAACCTACTATTGAGGTTAGTAATTCAAATCTATTTGATGTTCTTAATTCGATCGATAATGATGTGGAGTTTGGTACCAATGGGGGGACTACTAATTGGTAAATAATGGGGCTATTTCAAGTGGATCCTCTTTTATGAATATCAATAATGATGGGGAGTTTGCTTGTAGTACTCCTATTGGTGAGAAAATCGATAAAATAGAACGACGTACTACAACAAAATGGAGTTAAGGCAACACTAATGAAGAGTTGTATTATGTCTTTAAAATGTTGCATTATGCATAAGGTGACACTTCATCGAGTGCTATATTATGTAACGTTGCCTTAGGTTTATGCAACACTTATATTGGAATATGCAACATTTTCTCAAAGTGTTGCCTACCTTTATGAAATTGTGATACTTCAATGTGCAACACTTTAAACTTAAAATGCAACACTTTTTACAGTAAAGTGCAACACTTATACACTCAAATGCAACATTCTTTACACATAAATGCAACACTTTTAGATTTAAAAACAACACTTTTCACATTGATATGCAACACTTTTTATTTGCAACCAGTAAATATGCAACACTTTTATGTATCAACTACAACACTTCCTAGTGTTTGTATCATTATTCAGAGCACAACACTTTTTTCCCCTAACAATTTGTAACACTTTATTTCATGCAACATCATATTATAAAAATGTGGATTTTCAACAGAAACGAACAATTTTCTCGAAAGTCTAGTTCTATAATTGATATTTCCATTCAATCAAAGACGTAATCAAATACAATGCAAAATATGATATTGTACTTTAACTCATCTGATCAATGTAAAATAATTAACACTCTAACATACATTGTCTAGTAGAATGAAAAGTTAATTAATCAAAATCCTAGACATCTTTGCAACTCTCCACATACAACTTTTTGTTGGTAAAGTGCGCCATAGCGACTTAGCCTGCTCCAAAGCAACGTAGCCTGCTACACATGAATATGAGACACAATTAATTTATATTTTTATTTTTGGAATAAAAAGGCAAGCTACCATTAGTAAAAATGTTACTCTGTATATTCAGTTATAAAAATAAAAAAACTTTATAAATGTATCCAATATCATTCAAATAGCTTTTTGGAAAACGCAATCAATAAAAAAGGAACCACGGGACCTTATAGCATACATGAGGTTTGGGTTCTTACGGTGATGAGACTATGAGGCGTGGTGAAATTGTTATTTTTTATCACCATATAACCATTAGGGAGTATAGTGGCTTCTGCTAGAAGAATTGCAGCCGTCAGACAACCCAATATCATAGCTGAAAGCTTTTTGAGTTGCTTCCTAAGTATACACCGCCGTACCAGCTCTGAAATTATTTTCCATATAAATGTTAGTGGACTTTATATAGAAACTTTACACACATCAAACGTAGATAATGTGGCTGTGTGAGGTTATCAAATTACCAATAGTATCAAGATAAAAGCCTAGCTACCCGGGTCGCTCTGGCCTGAAGCTGGATGTATATCTCCTGCAAGTCGAAGTGTCAAACAAACCCGATTAAAAGGTCATAAACATGCAGTACTGATGACTCAATACCATTAGAATTTTTTGATTCAATGATTAATTTCCCGTTAGACCCAAATAGGTATTCTTGTACAAAGTCTTGATTTATGTGTTACAATAATATATTCAATTGAATAACAGTTATGTGTTCAAGTCAAAGAGAATTGTAAGTACCATCCAGTAGCATCATGGATCTTATAATTTTTTATAGTGTCCTCCAACTCAAGAGCTTCAGTCATAAAGTTCATATATTCACTGGTCAAATAGGAACCATGAATGAATAAGCCATCAATATGATATAGAAGTTCATAGTTAGCATTAAAATTACACTCCTCTTGGGGCTTACCTTTTATAATGATAGTACTAGCCTTGCTATTCTGAGCTGCCGTGTTGCCATAGATTTTTCATCATTGTCATAGTCCATATCATTCTCTTCTAACCTTCCTCTTTGGGGTTTAAAGGAAGGATCTTCGGTAAGCTGAAATATATACATTTAATATGCAAGTCTTGCTGCAAAATATGTAAATTTTGAAAGCACAAATATCTAACACACCAGTCATGTATGTAGGGTCTCAGGGGTTCAAGTTTTGACACTTGCTTTGATGTTGCTTGAGCAACCTAATACAATGAATAATTATATTATATTATTATTATTATTATAAATTATAAATATATAATGAGAGATGATAGAGCTCATATCTTGATGTAAATAAAGGAAACATGTACTTACAACAATAGCATTTGATAGATCTTGATGAGCGTCATCAAATTTAACAGCCATTCTAGCGACTTTGTGAGAAAGAACCTTTTGGCGAGTGCTGTAATCAGGCATTTATCCAGATACCTTTTGGAATTTCACTTAAACCAAAACTAAGAAGAATTACACCAGTCACGAGTCCAAATGTATTTGAACATGCTATGGCAAAACCCATTATACCTCCACCCCTGACAATCATTAAAGAAGCATAGAAAACAAAAGTTCTTAAAATAACTAAACGAGTTTACACTATAGGGATATAGATTATAGATCATATATGTGACATTAGAGAGAAAACAAATACATATATTTATGAAAAAACTAAGGATGCCATTTGTACCTCTATACGCATACACTTGCAATAGACCAACAAAAAAGGGAACAAATCTAATCGATCTAGTATTTAAATATAGTAAAACTGATATTCATTCTGATTCTTTAATTATTTACGGTCACTTAATATGCAATCCATTTTATTATAATGACTATCTGATTCTAACTTTTCCCTCTAACATAATCACTTTCAAAATGCAACCCCACAAATCCCCTTGTATCAGATTCAGAGAATAACAGAGGAATGCATAGTAACTTATCGAATAAATAGTAAAGAGAGTGTTAATCCTAACTGAATGATGATGCATTGAAAGAAGAAGCATCAACATGTGAAGAACAAAACATAAGTATGCTAGATTAGACATCAGTAAACATAAATCATATAGGAATGCACAAACAACATTAAAACTAAGTTGTCTAACTTCTGTGATTAATTTCTCTAAGTTACTAGAACATAAGCACCGTTAGCTAAACGATAACCGACAATATCGACATTTATGTTTTAAGTACAGAAAATGATTTGTTGTCAGATAGCCACGTAGTCGCATTTTGAATTGGAGCTAAGTTTAACCTTATTGGCCTCTACAAATGTTTCTCATACGAAATTACAAACCACAATCTCATATCAGTACGTGTAAATCCTAAGTACTTAACTTTTTTTACCTTTATATATATATGTATATATATGTGTTTACATTGTTCTTGAGGTTTTCTGTGATTATATATATATATATATATATATATATATACATAAGATAGTCTTCATACAACATATGATAAATCAGAAAATTATGAACATGTATGCATACCTGAGCCAGAATTTTACAGGAAACCAATCAAAACTTTAATCCCTGCGACAACATTACAAAACAAAAACCAACTTAAATTCACTCAACTAACAATAACAAAGCTAAATTTAACAATAAACAAGAGTCGCGCAATTCCAAGCGGCAATATTCTATATATGCTTATGCACCTCATCTCCAACTAATTTCTCTTGCAGGTCATTAATTCTTTTGCGCATTAGTTCTAGTTTAGCCTTATTTCTTTCATAATATTTTGCTAGCTTAAGCTTCTTCCGGTCATGATCCTATTCAAACTCTTAGGTAGAGTTTTTGTACCTTTTCTCAAGAACCATGTTCCTATCGGCATCACATCTACAACAACAAATTCTGGTGGGTTACTGTTAGGGTTTTTACCCAATTTTAGCAGTCGCTTGCCTTCCAAAACATGTTATTAAGGGCTCTTTGGATAGCTATGATTATTTATAATAGGTTTTGTATGTACATATGAAACAATATACCAACTTAATAAAATATGCAACATACCTGTAAGGGTTTCATTCCTAGTAGCTGATGTTGGATAAACCTAAACACCCTCCAAACCACACCCTATTAACCACGGGTCCTAAACAACAGCCCCTGAACCACAGGCTTCAAACCACACATCCTGAACCATAACCGAGAACACATAAATCATGGTGACTGAGTTAGATGCCAAATTAACTAAATTCAAATGTTCGAGTTCAAGTTCAAGTTGCTTTACCAGTTTGAGTTTGATCTAGGCTCGGTTTTCCAAAGCCGACAAACCGACCAGATGCATACCCCTGTATTTCAATATGAATTATTTACAGACACTTTCATAATGGAACACAAACTTTAGAAGGAGGATTTTTTTAAGCCAATCTTCTACTACAATTAGAATGTATAATGATTCTATAGTTGTACCGTTGTAAGCAATAATCGACTTGAAACTACAAAAACTTGTAATTCTTGATACTATGATCTATACGTTTCTGTAAGTAAGTTATTGACGGGACGCCAATTGACATCGGTCGTAAGACTACCCAGATCCATGACAGCAGACACATATATGGGTAAAATGCAAACACACACTAAATATCTGCAAACTGGTATGAGGCCTGGAATATATTGAAAGCCTCAAATGAAAGACAACTGAGGCAAACAACACTGATGCCGAAGGCAAACTAAACGTCTAACAATTACTTGATCATGTAATTTTATTTGTTCAGTATATTTAATATTTGATGTTAAATCAATTTAAAGATCAGATATGAAGTACCAAGCACAATAATTAACTGAATTTAACTAAACGAAAATAAAAGTACAGTGATTAGATACTAATTTAAGACATATAATAGCAGCTAAGTATCCCAAAAAACACAAAAGAGGCATTGTTCATTTTAACAATAGAAAACTGAAAACAGGATATAAGCTGAAAGTCAATCTTAATGAATAAAACTAACAGAGTCCTTGGTAAAACCAAAAATCATAAGTCACAGGGTAACGATCTAATGATCCACTCACATACAAACCGCAAAAAAATCAAAATCTACATAACAAAACTGAATTCCCTAGATGCTTCCCAAAGTGGAGATGATAATACACAACATAAGATCAAAAATGATAGACATGCTAAGGTTTTACCTTTGATTCCGACTGATATGAGGTTGCACAAAGAGAGTAGCTAATTTGAGAGAAAGGTAGGGGCGATTAGGTTTACCGTAAATGAAAAGGAGGCTCAATTGCCGGTTGTTCAAGCAAATATAAAATGAATTGGTTTATTTGTGTGAAAAAAATAAAAGGGGGGCGGGAGTTAGGGGATGAGTTTTTAGGGATTTGATTTTTGGGGGATTTTTGGTTAAAGGGGGGCGGGAGACTTGAAAAATAAAAATAGAGACGAAATCAATATTTTTGCATTTAAGAAATTTAATTATTTAAATGTCTAATACTTTAGAGCAATTTGCTTATCATTGTTTTCATCTTTACAAGAACGAGAATGTAAGATCGGTTCCAGATTTTATTAAGCTTCTCAACTTAAATTGTTTATCAAAATCTTTAAAAGTAAAGCATCTTGATTATTGCGCATTGATCTAAAACATATGTAAATGCAACATTTTTCGAAATGTTGTGCAACACTTTTTACAATGTTACGTGATTGAATAAGACTTGCAGCACTTTAACCCATAGTGTTGCACTTTTCCTTTAAGAAAATGCAACACTTTTATAAAGTGTTGTATTTTACTATATAAGATGCGACACTCAGAAAATAATGTTGCGTTAGATCCTTAAATGCAACACTTATTTACTAAAATGTTGCTTTATTATTATTGAATTCTATAAGGCAGCAATCTTCAAAAGTGTTGCTTCTAAAATGATGCATTAGCCTCATTTTCTTGTAGTGACAAATTTGTTAGACCTAGTTTTATGTGAAGTGATGGTCATTAAGACTCCCGAATCTTGTATTAGTCTAGTATATGTTCCCGAGAATTATATAATACTAATTGGGCCTAGTTACGGGCTTTAAGCCCATTAGATATCAAGCCCGGCCTTGGAAGCCCACTTAAACCCAAGGTCAGCCCATGTACACAACTATATAAAGCCCTCTCCAAGTGTGGAGAGAGTGTTGCTCATTTTTCTCTTTAATGTGAAGTAACCATTTTCTTTGTTTATTTTCTCTCTCTAAAACTTCTCTCTCTCTCTCTAAAACTACTAGCAATTTCGTGTGATTGTGTTTGTGATTTGATAAGCCAATATGTGGTATCAAGAGCTGAAAGTTAACTAGTGTTTGTGGTTTGCTTATTCGAGCTTACTCAAGCTTATTGTTTGCTTAAATTCGTCCTTGTTTTCTTCTTATAAGCCACGGCTTGTTTGTATTTTTCTTGTGTGTTGATTCCTAAGTGTGTTTTTGCACTAGCTCTCTAGCTTATTGTGTGTTTACAAACTGATTATTTGGAATCATACATTGCTTAATTGGTTTTCCTTTTTGTTCGAATGTTTTTGGTTCAAAACACATGGAAAATTGCTTGTTACAAGACTCTTTGTTGCTTAAGTAGATAAAGCCTTGTACTTTCTTTGTTCAAACATGTTATAACTTATTCTATTAAGGTTGTCATAGCTTATTTGGCTTTGTTTTGAGCTTATTCGAATATTTTCAAGCTTATTTTAAGCTTTTGTGCCTCAAGGTGGCGGTTTGATTTGAAGTAGGACAAAGTTTGTGTACTAGTTTTTGTTTGTTTACCATAATCGAACTAGAAAACAAAAGTGGTACAGATAGCGGTTTAGGCTGTGGTCCCAAACCTTATGTAGCGGTTTGCTTGTTCTTGTGGCGGTTTGATATAATTTTAGTAGTGGTTTGATCAAACCTCCAAGTAGCGGTTTATACAGGTTCACAGCGGTTTGATTATTTCTTAGCCTATATTAAACGTTACTCTGCCTATCTTTCCACTTGGTAGCGGTTTGGTACACTTAAGCTGCTAGCGGTTTACCGAGTGCAGCGTTTTGGTCATTCAACTCAGATAGCGGTTTGGACCCAATTATTAGCCAGCGGGTTGTTAAGTCTGATAGCGGTTTGATTATTTTAAATGCCAGTGGTTTGAATCTTTTCTTTGCTAGCGGTTTGACTGAACTTGTAGCGGTTTACCAACTGTTTTAGGTAGCGGTTTGGCTATCTCACTAGTAGCGGTTTGCTACATTTAGGTGGCGGTTTGGACATTTAATGTGCCAGTGGTTTAAGATTCTGAACCAGCGATTTACCTATTGTTTCATTGTCTTGAACTTTTGATCCATTAGACTTTACACCTTGGACTTTGGACTTAAAACGTAAACTAATTATCAAACGTCAACCCTTAACTACAAACAATATTTCATTTCACGGTTTCTTCTTGACTTTGTAAAATCTCGTAATGGTTTATTCTTTTCCGGTTTTAGTCATAGATTTGTAAAATCTCGTGTTATCCCAAGGACTTAATCACTTTAACTTTAATCAAGCAAATCACTAATTACTAAAACGATCCTAACTTATCATTTCACATCACTTTTGCAATGTCAACTCAACAAGACATCAATGCTATTAGAGCACAACGACTTGCAAACACACATGATCTTTTGGCATTAATGGCAAACTCTCAAACACCATTTCACCCAGATCAATCATCACTCATTACCTACTTACAACATCCACAACCCAACAACAACTTTGTCCCACCATCTTCATTCAACGCGAACTACATGCAACAACTAATGCAAAATCCCAAAGATATCTCAGATCCCACAATTGCAATAGACATGGCACTTGTACTCATGGCTAAGGAATTTACTCTAAACGATACCACTCCAACAAACAACAACCAAAGAAGTTCATCAAACCCTAACAACATGCAGATTGCACAACCGGATATGAATATGGATCAAGACAGACAGATGCTAATGGTTGAAAATAATGTTAAGAACCAGTTTAGACCGAATGCAATGCAGAATGTTAGGAATCAGGTTGTTCAGATTGTGGTTCAGAATCTAGGTGTACAAAATGTTAGAAATTATAACGGGCTTAGTGTTGATCTAGGGATTGCAAATCAGTATGGGATTAGAAATGTTGTAACAACACTGGCTGAGGGTAATGGTAATGGTATTAATGGTAATCCAAAAAGGTGTTACAACTGTCGAGGAGAGGGTCATTATGCCAGCAACTGCACAGTAAAGCCAAGCAAACGGGATGCTGCTTTTTTTCAGCAATAGCTGTAGATTGCTCAAGAGGAAGAAACAGGGATCCAAAGCACTCAAGAGGAATTTAATTTCATGGCTGCTGCAGGTGCTTGTAAGGAAATTGAGAGAGCAAATGCGAACTGCACTTTAGAGAATAATTTGCGCAAAGCATCGACATCTAGTACTCAGTCTGACAAAGCTCCCATCTATGACTCAGACAAATCAGCTGTGGTACATCTCTCTGAAAACTGTTACGATAATGATATATTCAATATGTTTACTCAAGAGGAGCAGTATACTGAGCTACTCGAGCCCATTCCTAAACCACACCAAGTACCACAGAATGATAGTAATGTTATTTTTGAGGTTTCTAACATGGAACAAGGTGGGGGGAACAGTAGAACAACATCCTACAATTGTTGAGGAAACACGTGCATACCAAAAATCATTATTTCATAATTTAGTTGCTGAAGTTGAGAAAGTCAACTCGGTCAATCGCAAAATGAAAGAAACTAATGCTGAATTGACCACTGACCTTGCTAGATATAAAAATCAAGAAAAGTGTTTTGAAATTAGTCAAGAAAAATATGACAAACGTGAAAGGTGTTATCAACAGTCTGTTTATCAAGAGCAGTGTCTTACTAAAAAGATAAATGCACTTCACTTAAGTTCAGGTAAACAAATAACGGCTTTGAATGAGGAAATTTCAAACTTAAATAAACAGCTTTCAAAGGAAAAGTCAACCGTTTCTTCTCTTCAAGAAGAAAAGAAAAGGTTGAAGTCTGATTTCAAAATACACGAAGACGAGCTTCTTGATAAACAAATTCAACTTGAGAATAAGATAAAGGAATTAGATAATATTTTGGTTAAAACGGGTCAATCAATTCAAACAATGCACATGCTTTCACCTAAGCCAGTCTCGTTTTACCACACCGAACATAAAAATGGCTTTAGGTTATCAAAATCCTTTTTATCTCAAGCAAGCTTAGTAGAAATAACAGAGTTTATATAATGGAAAAGTTCTATTAGAAAAACATGATACTCCTACTGTGTGTGATTCGGAGGAGACACTGGAACTTGCTCAAGAGAGTCGCTTAAAAAGAAACAATTAAACAAAGAAATAAAACCAGCAAATTATACAAAGATTAATCATCTTTTGGGGGTTTTTGTTTCTCAAACGGCCAAGTCACGTGAAGAGTTGTATTTTTCAAATACCTCCAAAACGGCCAATGTTTCTAAAACAATTTCAATACCAAATGAAGAGTTTTTGGATGATACTACACCAAGTGTTGCATGAAAATTTCTAAATGAGGTAAAAAGCACCATT
This sequence comes from Tanacetum coccineum, assembly GCA_026074375.1. NCBI lineage: Eukaryota > Viridiplantae > Streptophyta > Magnoliopsida > Asterales > Asteraceae > Tanacetum > Tanacetum coccineum. Next base: position 23,563 of record BQNB010028353.1, on the reverse strand, counting down.
GTGACTCTTCAACGTGTTGTCAAATAAAAAATGACTTTAAATATACACAATTGGTCATCTTTTGCTCACCAAGAGATTCACAAAATTGTAAAAGATGAAATCTTCCCTATCGTTAACCAAGTTGATGCTAGAGTGCAAAATTTTGAAATACAATTTCTGAAAGAAGCAGCCAAACTTGTTCGAGACTTCCAATCTCTTGCAAAAGAAGCTAATGAATCTCTTGCTAAGCACAAGGCATTGGAATTGGATATTGAGCGTCTCTTGAGAGCAGTTATCAGTCAAGATATTGTGTCTATTATGAAAAATCCCACTGTTATTGAAACATCCGATCTCCAGATTGAGCTTGACCGTATAAAAGAACGACTTGAAAATTGCATTTTTAAAAAGGAAAAAGAATATGCACTCTGGCATGATTGGTACAAAAAATGTGAAGAATGGAAATATGACAAAATTTCGTACGATAAAGCTTACAACGACATGCAACAAAAGATCAAACGATTGCAAGCTCAGTTAGGAGATCAAAAGGGTAAAATTAAGGATACTCCATGTGTATCAAATACCCTTGATCATTTGTCTCAGAAACTAGTGAATGAGAACGTGGAATTAGAGTTTCAGATTAAGAATTACGCAAAAGAGAATGATCATCTTAAGACTGCGTACAAGAACCTGTTTGACTCTATCAATGTGACACAGACTCAAACCAAAGCAATAATTGACTCTTTGCAAAATAAATTACATGACACAGTTTATGAAAATGCTAAGCTAAGATCCTAGTTATTCGATAAGGTTTTTGAACAAAAGAACATCACTCGTGGAACGAGTGCGAATACTAAGTTTGCAAAGCAATCAATCTTGGGAAAACCACCTTCCTCTTCTAGACCTAAACTGTATGTTGTCACTCCTCTACCTAAATCGATGGCTATTCCCAAGGTTGGTGAGACGAATGCTTTGTCAAATCAAGTCACTTCAAAATCGGTTCCTTCCTCCCAAGATTTAAAAGTTGTTGAAAATGATAATGTGATTGCCCCTGGAATGTTTAGGATTGATCCCTGTAAGACTTCTAGGAAATACAACTTTGTGCCTAACAAACATGTAATAGCAAGCGTTAGGACAAAACCGATCACTATTTCACAACCTCATGTCATCACTAAGAAGGATGTAAATTCCAAAACAAATGGTTTCTCTCCTAAATATGTTAAAAGCACTACTAGGACCAGAGGACCACAACCTAGGAACAATCCTTAGAATGATAAGGTCCCTTTTAAGTCTAAAAGTAGTTGGCTCTCGAATAATTTAGGGAAAATAGAAGAAAACCATAAGAATTTACAATCTTTTTTGAATTTGAAACATATGTCATCTGAACGTAATATCATTAGGCTTGCTATTCGGAATACTAAATCTGAACTTGTTTGTGCTATGTGTAAGCAATGTTTAATTACTATTAATCATGATGTCTGTGTGCTCAACTATGTGAATGACATAAATTCTCGTGCTCTCAATAAGAATGCAAATGTTTCAAATGTTGAAAATCAAAAGAAGCATAAGCCAAAAGTCTGGAAACCTTAAAAGGTAGGGTCTAAAGAAAGAATTTCTTTACCTAAGCCTAGTACACCGAGATCTTGCCTTAGGTGGTCACCAACTGGAAGAATTTTTGACCTTAAAGGAAAGATAATTGCAACTAGTGAATCTGAGTGTCAATCTGACTGCTTTAAAGGTGATAATGCATGTACTTCTAACCCTTCGGAACCAACAAGCAAACAATTTCCAAATTCAACTTTCTCTATGACAGGTCATCAAAATTGGTTTGATACTCTGCTAACTCCATTGCTTTCCAAGTATAAACCAAAGGACAAAGAAAATCATGGAGACAATGAATGCGACAGTTGATGAGCCTTTTGCAATGGCTTATGTACACTTCAGTGCATAACCCGAGCTTCAGATAAAAGGGGAGTGTACATTTCAGTGCGCTTTACCTTCAAGAGAAGATAAATCTTCTTGTTTTCAAATTAGTTGAATACAATTTTTCAAAATCTTTCAAAATTATGTGTTCAACACTCCCTCCTCATGTCACTTTCAAAATTCGCATCATTCTTTATAAGTGGATCAATTTTTGAAAGGGAGCTTTTTGGAAACCAAGTTTTAATGCTTTTAGATACATCCTCTCATATCCTCTTTTGTGTGTCTAAAACATTTCACAACTGTAAATATCTATCAGAAAAGCAAAATATAAAAATATAAAACCTATAAAAGCAAAATATAAAATAAAAAAATTTCAAAAAAATACCAAAAATATTCTTCTTTGACATGTCTCTCGACAATCGATAACATTTGCGCACCTAGAAATATTGATTAATATTAACACGGGTGAATAAATGAAGTTCGAGCGAGAGTTTCAAATGCTTTCAAAACATGTCTTTTCAAATTTTTCTCTACGACTTCTAAGTAAATATCAGCTTAGGACTCAGACCTCAAAGAAAGGAAAATATTCATTTATGTACATTAATCCTCAACAACGAGAAGTTCATACCTTCTCGGTCTTGAGCTATGTCATATAAACATTTGAAGTTTTGAATGCTCAAGAGAAGCACTAAGGAAATGATAATTAATACGATACATATAACATCATTTTCTTGTTGGGCACAATTTTTTAAGATATTTTCAAAAAGAAAATTTCAAATTCTTTTAAAATTGTGTGCTCAACAAACTTCCTTCTCTAAGTTTTCACTCTTTTCTATAATTGAGGAGGAGTATAATAATTAGTTCTTTCTGCATGCACTCCTGTTCTCCCAAGACTTAGTTAGGTTCATGTGAATTCCAGACATTAACTTGTTTTTAATTCACTAATTGTCAAAAATTGTAACCATATATGGAATTTTGGAGGGGGAGAATAATGATTAAAATGTGATCAACACAGATTAATAACGGATAGGATCTTCAATCTATAAGTGCGTTCCTAAATCTCGCATGTGCAAAACTCTTTCATAATATGGTGCATATGTGTAGGGGGAGCTTTTTGGTAATTCTAGAAACTCTCAATGTGTCTTAAATGATTTCTCAGACACGTTGATTGATTTTTATCAAATGGTTTTATGGTTCTTCATGGCAATACCCCAAAGACCGACCAACCGTTGTTTCTTAAGGAGCTATAAGGCGGTTAAGGTTATGTATATTCGTTCCATGATCCAGCCAGAACCAGAGGGATCTACCTAGGAACTCTCCATTAGATAGAGTAGAAGTCCTAGGTATGATCGAAAAAAGGAGTAAAATGAGAAAGGGAATAGTGGCGACTGAGATGGAGCTAGTACTAGAACAAACCCAACAAGGTACTAGTCATGAAGTCTCGGTAAGCACTAAAGGGGTTGAAGAATAAAAAAGAATTGTAAGGATAAAGGGTGAAAAGAAAGAAGTCCTCCATACAACCCTAGGCAGAAATCGGGTCAATACATAATCTATCGGTAATCACAAAGATGATTCTGATATTGAAGACTGACATCATGGACCTAGTGCGGCAATGCACAACCCTCCCTAGCCACTCAGAATTCTTCAAAAGATTTCTGTTTCATTTCTCACGAAGATCAACACGTCCCTATCATCTTTCTCATTCCGAGATCGTTGATATTGAAAGGGTGGCAGTTCACTCCAGCCTCCATTTACCAAATAACAAATGTGCACTTATTGAGTCTAGAGCTATCGAGATCTATCAAAAATCTCACTAGGACATAAATTCCAATATATACAAAATGTCATACATAATTTTATAACATTTGGTATCAAAGAGTCCTACGTATTATACTTGTGATAACTACCAGAACATGATACTTTTTAGTATTCATAATGACGATGGAAATCCTGCTTGAGCCAACATCAAACAAGCTCTTGGTAGGTGGCTCATGAGATTCTATATGAATCAAGCTTGTGTTAACTGGATATCGAAAATGGTCTAGTATATGAATTGATGACTCAATCAGTCAGAAAGTAACTAACTGATTCACTCTTACCGTGTTGTATGCTTTGAGACATTCCGGTAATGAGAACAAGAAAGTATGGTGAATCTAATGCAATCGTGTTAGAGGATCTAACACTTTGAGCTAGAAACCCTGTTAAGGAGATTCTTCTAAATTGAATCTACCTGATCACATGTACATTAGTCATACTGTAAAGCGGTCCTCACAGAATCGGAGGTTAATTTAACTGAACTTAAGATGAATGACAAAGCCATATTCGTCCATACCTGTTGTTTATCACTAACATTAATTTTCAGGTATAAGTGACGGCGTTACAACCTCATTCCAGCTGAGTTAAGATTCAAGACCTCGTGCTTATGATCCATAAAGATAAATTCATAAAGAAAGCTCAAGTACATGTTTCTAAGTCTTCCACAATCTTTGATATACAAGCACTTCCTCAAAAGAACACCATCGACAAGATTACTCATGAAGTTCTAGTAATCATGTCAAAGAACATGTTGAGGGAGATTGTTAGCAAGTTTTCAAGACAATGAGCATGAGGGTGACGATACAAGATCACAAGGCGACATAAAGATTCAAGGATAAAGATTTAGAGATCTAAATAGTCAAGAAAAATCAAGGCCAAAGACCACGATATCAGTATTTTGTCAAAGTATATCAAGTTAAAGATCAAGATCCATGATCACAAGCATGCAAAAGGAACTTCAAAAGAATTCCTAAGATAACAAGGTTCCAAGACTAAAGAACGAAACAAGAAGTGAGGCTTTATGCGCAATGACCACTCCTTAAGGGGAGATTGTTAGACCTAGTTTTATGTGAAGTGATGGTCATTAAGACTCTCGAACCTTGTATTAGTCTAGTATATGTTCTCGGGAATTCTATAATGCTAATTGATCCTAGTTATGGGCTTTAAGCCAATTAGATATCAAGCCCGGCCTTGAAAGCCCACTTAAACCCAAGGTCAGCCCATGTACACAACTATATACAGCCCTCTCCAAGTGTGGATTAAATAGACAAATGTGCTTTCGTCTTTTGAAAAAGGGATCTAAATATTGGTAGTTTAAAGGCTTTCAATCTTGCTCTTCTTCAGAAATGGCGTTGGAGAATGTACTCTTTTCCAAATGCTCTTTGGATTAAAGTTATTAAGGTGCTTCACGGGCAAGAGGGTGGTTTTGATAATCATGGCTGCAAGTTTAATGGTGCTTGGGCTAGAATTGTTGGCCCGTCTAACTATCTACACTTGAAAGATATCATCCCATTAAATTCTTTTTGTTTTCAAGCAGGGTGTGGTACCAAAATTCAATTTTGGAAGGACGTTTGGATTGGAGATTCTCCGCTTAATATCTGGTACAATGGGCTTTATCGTCTGGAGCGTGACAAAGATTGCTTAATTATTGATCGTATTGATAATGGGCATTGGAGTTAGAATTGGTCTAGGAGCAATATTAGAGTCTGTAATATGGCTTATTTGCATGATCTACTTCTTGAGATAAGTCTTGTTGATACTCATCCGGTTAAAGATTCTTGTTTGTGGTCATTGGCAAACGATGGTATTTTCTCAGTCGGGGCTTCCCTTCGTATTATCGATGCTAAGCTACTTCCTTCCTTGGTGATTTCAACCTCATGGGATAAAATCCTCCCTCATAAAGTCAATATTTTCATGTGGAGATTGTCTTTGGATCGGCTTCCTCATAGATTGAATCTCTCGTCCTGTGGCATCGATATCCCGAAGATCTCGTGATCTTCATGCAATGGTAATGTGGAATCTTCTAATCATATTTTCTTTGCATGCGACATTTCTATGGAGGTTTGGAGACTTGTTTGCAATTGGTGTGATATCACTTTTCATTTGTTTATCTCTTTTGAGCATTGGAAGAATTGGTTCGTCTTATGGGAGTCTCTGAAAGAGAAGAAAAATCGTTTTTATGTCATTGTGGCTTCTTCTCTTTGGTGGCTTTGGAGGTTTCGTAATAGTGTTACTTTTTGTTCACACCTTATAAGAAAAAGTGACATTTTCGACAACATTCGCTCTTCTTCGTTATCGTGGCTTTTTCACAGGGGCAATATAGCATGCAATTGGGTAGATTGGCTTAAGTCTCCCTTGTTGATTGCGAGATGTGGTTTTATTTAATGTTTCTTTTCTTTTTTGTTTCTTTCTCTCGAGTCTTGTATGGGGTGGCATCAAAAACACTCTGGAGTGAAAACCGATGGCTCGGTCTCCGTGAGTGGGGGTTTTCTTTTGTCGAATCGGCAAGAGTTTTTTTTATCCTTTTCGCTGCCCTCGCAGTTGTTGCCTCGAGATGCTTCTAGGATGTGTTATTCTTGTTTTCATCTCTAGATTGTATTGTACTCTTTAGCATCTAGCTCCTTGCTAGATGTTTTTATTTATATATAAGCCGTTAAAAAAATGAAGTTCATATATGTTAGTAACAAGGAACTGGTGCCCTCACTTCTCGGCGTGTTACAAAAAAGTAAATAGTTTCGGTTTGCAAAAAAGTTAAGCATTTGAAAGCAACTCTCTTATTGTTGTACCAAATGTTATATTGTAGTTAATATGTCCTTTAACAACAAAGCAGTATATGATGTTAGTCAAAAAAATTTATATGAATGTCTTTTTTACATTTAAAGTAACATACAACTTATAATGACATTTCATCTTGCTATATTATATGATACTACAAAGATATGTTAAGCCTCAAACTCATATACAATCATTACTATATATGAGTAATACCAACTCCACAAAACAAAATAGAATACTACATAAACTCTCTTTCACTGCATTTCAAAAGTACACCTCAAAAGAATAAAGAGAGAAATGTTAGTTGAAAGAGAATTAAGGTTTGTAAATGAAAAGGAATGTGGGGTGATGGTAAGTTTTAAATGAGATAAAAGAAGATGTGGTTATAATTTCATCTGTAATACTATTCATAAACTGTTGAAACTCATTCTGTTTTCGAGTTTATTTTTTGGTGTGAAAAGGAAAAGTTTAGGATGGTAATAAAAAAAAATTGTGTTCCTAAGATTTTTTAGGAGAGAAGAGGAGAGTAAAGGATAAAATTATATCAAATTTACTCCCCTAATCTTCTTCCAAAATTGGGATGAAATGGGGTGAAGTTTTTAAAGCTATTTTTTTTGCTTACATCATCCTCTTTTCTTTCCAACTCAGGAACACATGATAAAATAATAATTTTTATTCATCTCTTCTTTACTTCTCTTTTTTTTCCCTCTCCATCTCTCTTCTTTCCGTTTTATACTCGGGAACAGAGCGATGGTAACATTCACCCCTGGTGAATGTTATTATTACAAATACCTAAAGTACTAAAGCGTGAAGTTGTATATGTGATTAGCTAAAGTGTTAAAGTGTGAAGTTACTGTTTTATAGTCAAAGTGTTTATGTGTGAAGTCATATACGTGAATAGTCCACGATGTTAAAGAATTTTATCGTGAAATGTTTTCATAAGTATGATGTGAAATAAAAACCCTCTTTGGGTAAATGAATAGAGCCCTTCGGGTTAGTTGATTTAATGATAAAGTGTGAAGTAAGTATACTAATATGTGGTGAACGTGCTTTATGGGATAATAACTATGTGTTTGAAATGTGTTAAGCTAATATGTTTAGGCATAATCAAATGTGAAATTATAAAGTTATGAATGTGTTATATTGAATGGTATCCTTCGGGGTAATGGTTAACACCTTTCAGGCTAATGGATAGCATCTTTCAGGCTAAACTGACAGCACCCTTCGAAGTAATGGTTAGCACAGTTTTGGTTAATGGATAAGACCTTGTGGGGGTAAGTTATAAAGATGATGAAACAAGATATTGCATATTAAATTATATATTGTTTAATTGGTTCACGAGAAAGGTTAACATAGAGAAGTACAGTTTTATGAAGTTTTGTTTGAATAGAAATTGTTATATATTAAATTTTTATAATGGTGTTGATTGGTAATTGTGTTGTCGTTAAATTACTTTTAATTAAGCGAAAACTTATTCTTTTAGTTGTTATCTTTTTGTAGGTTCTCAAGTATGTTAAGGTAAAACTAAAGAGCTCATGTCGATTCAATATATTTGATTAATAGTCGATTAGAAGACAAAGTGAATGTTACTCGCGTTGTTTGCTTTTAGAAAGCGACCACGTCTTGAGAACCATGCTCAATATAGTTGTGTACCTCTTTTAAACTTTCCGGGCTTCCGACCTCGTGTGAGAATGGAAAACTGAAGCATTTTCTGCGTTTTAAAAGTCAATTTATTTAAAAATTTATCATGTCTTGATATAATGGGTCAAAGTGATTTACCAGGGAAACCATTTACCTTAAAAAATGGGTCAAAGTGAACCCGATGGCATTTTTGTATGTATGTTTTTAAGTGAATTGGAGATGTGACCGGAATAAAGTCAAGCTTCTTTTAAAATAGGGTTAATTACTTGAAAATATATTATACTTGTCACTTTTTATTATTGTGTGTACTAAATTTTTTTTTTATTGTGTGTACTGAACTTTCAAATTCGACATTTGTGTGTATTTGTGACCGTTTTACCCTTACTTTTTTTTCAATATTCGAAGGGTAAAATGGTCATTTTACATGGCAAAAAAGTAACAAAATACACACAAACGTCGAAATTTGAAAGTTCAGTCCACACAATAAAAAAAAATAAAGTTCAATACACACAAAAACAAAAAAGTGACAAGTATGATACATTTTAATGCAATTATCCCTTTAAAGTATTAACGGGTCGTTTCGTTAATCTGTTCGTCAAAGAAGCATTCTTAGGTTTCTGCTTATAAAAAAACCCGCATGTTTCAACAATAGTAAGAAAATGACAAGTTGCATTTTTAAACCATTATCACAAATTAACAATTACACCCAAAAAAGTTAACACCCAAGAAACCCAATTTATCAACGTCTTAATGAAGAAAGACTCAAAAAAGAAAAATGTTAAACTTTCTATATAATATTCTCTTAAAGTGGGGGGGGGGGGGGGAGAAATGCAATGCTTTTCTCTTTCGGAGATAACTCGAGTATTCAATTTCGGTTTATGGTATACTATAGTCTTATTTGTAGGAATTTAAAAATGATGAATCTCGTATGTGGGGCACTGCTTTTTTTTATAAAACTTTATTGATTGCAATGGTATTTTTTTCATTTGGTTTATAGGTTGTTTTCCAAAAAATTAAAAATGCAGTAAAATAGAAGTGTGAAAAAATTATTATAAATCAAACTTTATTGCTTAAACTTTCAAATACAGAATCACACATAAAATTATAATACACACATAGTACTATTTTACAAACATCCCACTTGATCATGTGAATTTTATTCTGAATAACACAACGGATATTTTTACTAAAACAAAAGTCGATCGTAATCGGACATTCGAACCATCAAGTGCCAAACAACTTGCTTCTTATCGACTGTTACCACAACCCCGTCTTAGCGAAAATGGTTCAAGTACACAGCGTCAGAAATCATGCCATTATAGGATCAACGACAAGTGACTTGATGTGATTGATAAGTTCAGGTCCGACATGCGTATAATGGTCCTTATTCTTATAGAGAACATCCATGGCGCGTGCCAAATTGATCACCCGCATGATAACAGGCATTTTGACATCTTTACACTTCAAGGATTCTTCATTCATTTCGACCCAGGCATCTTCGACTTTTGAATTGAACACATCATAGACATGTTGCTCTGTAACATCAAATTCCTTCATGTAGCATTGAATTCCGGAGGCGACATGCTTTCTTTCTTGCTCCTCCTGATCGAATTTGTATTCAATTTGTTAGTAGTAGAATCAGTTAACACAAAAAAACTAACAATGTGCAAATTTTCATCATATAAAAAATATAAAGGTTAATTAACTAGTTAGGTTCTAGTCGGATGATGTACCTTGTGGGTCACTATATCATCCATTACCCTACAAAGCACACAACAAGCTTTGGCAAGGGGAGGCAGAGTGAGAGCCCATTTGAATGTCTCGTCTGTAATTGCGTCACCCATGGCAGCAAAACTAGCTATTAGAGTGAATTTATATCCGCTGCTAACAGTCGTAACTTCTTTGTGCTCTTCCATTGTTGGTATATACTCCTCATTTGCCCATTTAGCTTCTTTCAAGTAGCATCCAATGTATTCCATCATCTGTAAATGACAACAAGCATCTTTACAGAGACCAGATCAAGTAATAACCTTTGAGATCATTACAAGTACTTCTTTAGTTGACGCCAACAAGATAAAAAAAATTTAATTTTTTGAATTTCATTTACAACACAATTGTTAATATAAATCACAAATAGCAATATGTAACTGTAAATAATTTTAAGTTATCAACTTTACAACGCAAAATTTGTAGGAAACATAGAAATAAAGCAAAAAAATTCTACCGCGCCATCTATATCATAAGCTGTGAAAGCATACATGTCATGTCATGTTATATATATATATATATATATAAGGATATTTTAACAAATAGGGTATGTTGAAAGCTAACCGCTTCTCTGATATAGTTTAGATGATGTGCTTTTCCCATCTTTATCAAGATTTTTTCCATATCCTCATATAGACTCAGGAGCATGCGGTATATAAGCTTATACTTTTCAGGAAGAGCATCCAAGCATGTAACCGACCACCTAAAACGTTTTTTTTTTTTTTGGTAACCTTCTAAATGAAATAAAACTAATGGATGACATAGTACGTGCATATAGGTTCGCATAGTATACCTATGAACTGCTGCAGTAAAGATCTCAAGTTCTTCATATGTTCCATAAGCATCGTACGTGTCATCCAAAATTGTCTCCATTGCAAGAGTTTTTGCTAAAAACATCCTGGATTGAGAATATTCAGGCTCAAAGAATACGCTTAATGACCAAAAGTAGCATTCAACCATTCTATTTCTTGCATAAGCTAAATTAGTTGGGACTTGGAAACCATTCCACCACCTGCAATAAGTTAATGAAGACGCACAATTTAAGATAGACATTTCACATCTATAATAAGATCTTTAAGATATGGAAATAACATAAACTATATAACTCATGGGTGATTATTATTTATATATTACCGAAGTAAACAAATGATTCATTTATATTTACATACTTGTAAACTTGGCTAAGCTCTTTCTTATGCAGGGACTGTAGAAGGTTGAACCCCAATTTGGCAAGCTTTAGTAAGGACTCGTTACATGAAGCCTGTTGTTGGTAGAAAGGTATGTAGCGCAATGCCTCGAGCCTGGGTAACCTTTTGTGCACAGGTTGCTTCAAAGCCTCTATTATTTGTGTAGAGACGATAGAGTTTCTCCATAAAGGATCATTTGATATTTCATCAAGACGAGCTTTTGTAAAAGCAAGAGCATCATCTAATATGACCTCGCCAGGGACCCTTAGATACGTTGCCTCATACAACTCCAGTAAACCTGCAATGTCATTTTCTAAGGGTTCCTTAAAAGCTCCATTCTTGTCCTTGTAGCTCTTGAAAACATCTGTTTCATATTATAAATCAAATTTTCAGCTTCTATTGCATAATGATTAATAAATATTACTTATGCGCACTAACCACTTGAAACAAAGAAGCCTTGTTGTCGCATAACTCGAAACCAAACGGAAGTAGCACCACCGGTCCAATTGTCACCATATGCATCATAGAAGTGATGTAATGTTCGATCAATCTCTTCTTCAAAATGATACGCAATTCCTAGGCGTTGGATGGAATCAATCAATCTTAACAAATTTGTATGCTGAGAGGGAACATCCAAAGTTCCCAATATTTCTTCCCTTAGTTTATCTTTTGAGTCTTCGACTATCTTTTCAGTCCGGGCTTGATCTTCTCGCTTCATGTACAAATCAACAACTATTACAATTTGTGTAAATTAAGTGAAAGGGTAAATTTACATTCACTTACAAGCTTTTGTAGCTTAATGGTACCAAAATTAAAGTGGCCCTCTAGCCAAGCGATTAACGTTCCAATGTGGACGATATCATAGATTCAAAGTACCTTAGCCACGTTGTCTGTTTAATTTGCCTTGGACTTAAGAAATACATTCATCATCTGTTAATTAATGCTTGCATTGCATTTCTTGCTGTTTTCATACTAACTTTTGATAAGAGATACATACCTCGTCATATGTGAGAAACTGGTCACCCCAAACACTGGGAGGAAAATTTGCAGTGGGCCGTATAACATTCTCTTGTAAAGACATGTTCTCTTTTTTATATATTCAGATCATATATTATAAGTTGCTTGAATTTGAAGAAGAGCAAGGTGGTATATATATAGGGATTAATACATACAAATGAATAAAATTGTAACAACTTATTTTAATCAATGTGATTTAATAAGCCAATTAAAAAAACTGTAACAGTCTCATTTAAAAAAAAGTGTAACATCCCACTAATATTAATAGCCCAATATAAAAAATATTATAACCTCAATTTATATATAACTAGCTTATAGACCCATGGATTCACGGGAAGTGTAGAAGAAATAATCCATTAAGTAGTTAAATAAGTAAGAACTTATTTTGTAAGAAGTTACATTCATAAATAATGTAAGAAAAACACTGAAGGTAAACATGTTTCGTTAATATATGAAAGAAATAATCAGATAATAAGTGCATTATTAGATAAACATTTGAGTTTGTAACAATTAAATAAATAAATGTCATACTTTTAACGCAAGTCTGTGGTTTTGAACACTTGAGAACTTCAATCAGTTGCTTGATTAATATTTCTCAATAACATTATCAGGACTCTTACTTTTAACACAAGTGTATGGTTTGGAACACCTAAGAAATTCAATCAATTGATAAATTCTAATGAGAAAATGGATTGATCTATGACGGCGCCACGTTTATTTTTATCTATGTTGTCGCAACTTAAGTAAGCCATTGAAAATTTCTCCAACAAATGATCGTTTATAGTGTCCACAACTTCATTCGTTTGAGCAAGAATGGCCTTTTCTTAGATATATGACAGATCATTTATGTTATCTAAACTGTTTGGATAAGTAAAATCGATAATAGATGTTACCTGGTGAGCCGCATGTATAAGAATTTTGTCAGTTACATCTATCGAAACCTCTCTGTCGTTTGCTTTTTGCGGTCCAATGAAATAAGGTAATTAAGTAATCATGTTCATAATATGATGATATAAGATAACATTATTTAGGAGAATTTGACAAATAAAAGAACGGTGCAATATGGTGTTACCTGACTATTCACATAAAATCACCCATATCAACTCGTTACACAATATTACCCATATCAACCTTACACAAAATTACCCATATCAACCTATTACACAAAATCGCCCATATTGACTCGTTACACAAAACAATTATAACAGTGACACTTAGTGGGTTTTACCATTAGAATCATTTCCCACCAGTAGAAAAATCTAATGGTAGAATGAATGTAACACAACAGTATAAATCAAATAGATTTTAACACAATTGAAGCTTACATAGATTATTTGTTTGAATCGAGGTTATGTGAATCACAGTAGATTGACTTATGATGTCTGCAAAATGAAAAGTGAATAAAATTAGTTTAACCTATATCCAAATCACAACAACATGTAATACATGTACGAATGAATCGGTTTCTTATGTATTTGTTTTTGAATCAGTGTTAGAGAGAGATTGATTTAAATTGGTGTTAAAGGTAGTCCTCATGATTATATTAATTGGGGTTATTAATGCATGTTCTTTAAAGGGTTGTAAAAAACCAAAGAGTGTAGAAGAAGATCAATTGGTGGAAGGTTTTGAATGTGTTTTAAAAATTAAACAGCATTGATGTTAATTGAAACTGGCGGATGTTTTTGAATTGACAAATAAAAGAACGGTGCAATATGGTGTTACCTGACTATTTACTCAATCACCCATATCAACCCGGTACATAAAATTACCCATATCACCCGTTACAGAAAATCGCCCATATTTGCTCGAATCAAGGCTATGCGAATCACAATAGATTGACCTATGAAGTCTGCAAAATAAAAAGTAAGAATAAAATTAGTTCAACCTATATCCAAATCATAACAGCATGTAATACATGTACGATTGAATATGTTGCTTATATATTTGTTTTTGAATCAGTGTTAGAGAGAGATTGGTTTAAATAGGTGTTAAAGAGAGATTTTTTATTAATATGGAATTGTAACTGATTATTAATGTTAAAGAGAGATTGGTTTAAATAGATTGTTGAAGAATAATCAATTAATGATAGGTTTTGAATGCGTTTTGAATATTATAATGTTAATTGAAACCGATTATTAATATGGAATTGTAACTGATTGTAGAAGAGTTTAGAAGAAGAATAAGTTAATGGTAGGTTTTGAATGCGTTTTAAATATTATAATATTAATTGAAACCGATGAATGTTTTTAATGCATGTTTTGATTGATGGTGCAAATATGGTGTTATACATTTATGGTTAATTAAGGTAGTCCACATAAGAAAATTTACTGGGATAATTAATTCTTATGCTTTAAAGGGTTGTAAAAAAGCTTATTTTATTTTATTACATAGTATATAGATATAGATAGATATAGATATAGATGATTCGAAACAAAATTATATTGATTATTTAAAAACAAACACATCAAAGTAGATAGGTGTCAATCAAAGATCAATTTGAATTGAATTATTAGGTTTACACCATAAACATAAAAATAATCGTAAATAATATAAATCAAATGGATTTCATACAACTGAAGCTTACATAGATTATTTGCTCGAATCAAGGCTATGCGAATCACTATAGATTGACCTATGAAGTCTACAAAAAAAAGTAAGAATAAAATTAGTTCAACCTATATCCAAATCACAACAACATGTAATATACATGTACGATTGAATATGTTGCTTATATATATTTGTTTGAATCAGTGATAGAGAGAGATTGGTTAATAGGTGTTAAAGAAAGATTGGTTATTAATATGGAATTGTAACTGATTGTAGAAGAGTGTAGAAGAAGAATGAATCAATTAATGATAGGTTTTGATTGCGTTTTGAATATTATAATATGAAACCGATTATTCATATGGAATTGTAACTAATTATAGAAGATTGTAGAAAAATAATCAATTAATGGTAGGTTTTGAATGCGTTTTTTGAATATTATAATGTTAATTGAAACTGAATATTTTTAATGCATGTTTTTAATGATGGTGCAATATGATGTTGTACATTTGTGGTTAATTAAGCTAGTCCACATAAGAAAATTTAATGGGATAATTAATTCTTATGCTTTAAAGGGTTGTAATAAACTGTGTTTTATTAGAGTTTATTATAGATATAGATAAAGGCTTGAGGTTCAGGAAATATGCAACAACTGAATTGGCTCCATCACAACCAATTACAACCTATAAGTATTACGTATTAAGAATCAAAGATTGATTTTCAAGCAAAAGGTAAAATTAAATCTTGTTCATAATTATCTTTACATCAAAGGTGTAAAAGGAATTGGTGTATCATTCTCTAAATCATACGAAAATCATTCAAAATCCAATTAGGGTTCTTAAGAACCAAGTTGTGATTGTGGATATTTAACCATGGGGTTAATGTTCCTCATGGTATGCTTATACTAGGATTAAAACAGTTTTTGATGAAAAGAATCCATGTTTGAGTTCTAGATTAATTTCTTGGCGTTTTGATGTCGAATATCATAGGGGTTTTAATCTGATTGCATCTAGGAAACTTGATTTCTCTCCTGAATCTCGTGGGTGGATGCATTCATTGCAAACAAGAAATTAAAAATGGGAAAACGATTTGGCTTTGTCCGGTTCTTGGGGATCTCGAATGGTACTGAGTGGTGGTGAAGGCTGATAAGAAAGGCAGTCCGAAGACGGCGATTGGGATTTTGGCTGAGAAATGGATTGGGTTTCGGGTTTGGGTTTTTTGGGTTTTGGGATGGTTACAGACCGGATAGTCAATGATGCGTGAATCGGAGTTACCAGTTTTGAGTTGGATATGGTTTTCCAGATGGATTAATGTCGCGGCTGCGGTGGTGAAACAACCGCCACCTCCGTCGCCGTCGTCGATGGTGAGGACAATTGCCATTGCTATGGATCTGAATCGACTCCATCATTGTAAAGATGGTGTTTGTTCTTGCAATGATCAATGGTGACAATGATCTAGAAAATATTCACATGTCTGCTACTCAACATGCACCTAGGATAGTAAATACATTTGAATATAATTTAAATTGGGGTTTAAGGTTGGGAAGATGAGCTTTTAGCGTACATACAGATAGAAGTTACACATGTAGCATTTTTAAAAATACATCCACAAAATGATGTTGTATTTGTGTGACTGGGCTAATACAAAAGAAGAAAGAGAAATTGTAACAAAAACCACCAATTAAACATAGCCACAATCATTTTGTGAATTTTTATTTGTAAAGCTTTTGTGGATGTACAAAAACTCTATAAAAAAATAATGTGGATAACTAGCCAGTCATATTGGTGATATTGACACATAACAAACAAGTTCGTTGGTCTAGTCGGGACGAAAAATAGTTCGTTGGTTAAGTCGGGACGATTTTGAAAGTTTGTAGGTATTTTATGGCTTTTATCCTATTTTAAAATACAACAAACATAAACAATTTCTTACTTCCAAACAAAGATTTAACATTATCTAATCACATTCCAAATCCACCCGAAGACTTTTTTGTGGAATTTTCATTTTCGGCCTCAAATCATGTTGTACAACCAAATAGAAGAACACCGAAGCACATAAGTTATCGTAAATAAAGAAAAATGGTTTTCTAGCTATTCATTAATGGGATCGGAAGTATTGCATTTTCTTTTCTTTTTTTGGTTTAATACGTACTATAAAATTAACAATTGAATTTCTAAAAAATTCTTTATTTCATTGACATGTGTATGCCTATGAATCATGTACAACAATCTTGAGCTACTTTTATATCTTAAAGATGTGTTGATGACGGGAAAATGGGTACAACTATTTTTACATTTGTATATGAATTTTTCATTGTCGGCCTGAAACTCATGTTGTACAACCAAGTAGAAAAGCACTGAAGCACATAATTATCGTAAATAAAGAAAAAATGTTTTCTAGCTATTCATTGATGGTTCGGAAGAATTGTATTTTTTTTCTTTTGGTTTAATACGTATTAAAATTTTAACATTTGAATTTCTCAAAAAGTCTTTATTCCATTGACATGTGTGTATGCCTATAAATCATATACAACAATCTGAGGCCACTTTTATATCTTAAAAAAGTGTTGGTGACGAAAAAATGGGTAAAACCGTAAAAATCTCTTTATATTTGTATATGTATTGTATGCACGAAACATAATACTTATTTGAGTTCTTTAGTTTTCTATACTCTATTGACGGTCTTATGAACTTTTGATAACTCAACTTGATGCTTTTAAATTCGATTGCGAAGCTAAAATTTCACATGTTTTAACACAAAGTATGACCATGAATCCTAAGTATAGTTGACACACTCATGCAACTATAACCATAAAACATATACAATATCAACTGCATACCTAACATTAAGAATACCAGCCTTCCAAAGTTGAGGTCAATAGTTCAAATATAATGAGGAGAAAATTAATCCCCTTGTGGCCTCAGAAGTTCACTTGAGCCGACTCCGGGCTACCTAAAAGGGTAGTTTCGCCAGAATTAGTCGGCTCACAATGTCGAGTCAGAAAACAGGTAAATCAAAAGAAAAAAATTACTAATTATCCTCAAGTTCATAAAATATATAAAAGATTTAATAAATCTATTTATTTTATATATTTCGATAATACTCTATAACATAACTTATAAAACAGAAAAAAATAAAAATTATACATATATATAAAAAAAATCATAATGTCTAAGCTTTGTACGTGTACAGGTATTAAAACTAGTATTCCTTTATTATATTTAGGTTATGTTTGGCACCAACAAATTATGAGGAGATTATGATTATTTTTTTGAAAAAAATAAGTTATTTAAAATATAAGCTTCGTTTGGCAAATGAACTTATATGAGATTATTAAAAAACAATCTTCCATAATCTTTTAAAATCAAATGCTACTTCATGTTATAATAATCATTTTTTTCATAATCTTCGTCTCTATCTCTATCTACAGCTCCATTTTTAATTCCAACAACAGTTACTTTTGCCAAACATACCATTAGTGACACTAAATATAAGAGTCATTTAATTTTCAGCTCTCTGATCTCTCCTAAATTTACTAGCTAATGCCAAGCTCGGTTGAAACACTTACTACGTCATTTGACGTATCTATATCTATACTACATATAAAGAAAAAGGCACCCAATCTTGAATTTTCAACTTTTATTTTAGGGAATGTTGAAAAACTTTAAAAACGAAAGGTCTTCAAATTTCAAATTTTAATTTCAACACTTGAATTTTCAACTTTTATTTTAGGTCAACCCGGCCGAGTCACCGGGTTACCGGTTCAACCGGTTCGATCACCGGGTCAACCCGGTCTTCCGCAAATGTTGAAAAACTTTAAAAATTGAAAGTCTTTAATAATTTCGGTAGGAAAAGGAAGGTGGGTTACCGGTTCGACCACCAGGTCAACCCGGTCTCTAATCGACTCGGTCGAGTCATCGGGGTTTTACCGTATACAACCGGTTCCGTATCACCAGGTCAACCCGGTCTCCACAAAAATAAAATTTATATATAATTTTGGAATGATAATAAAAGTGTTATAATATATAAATATATATATATATATATATATATATATATAGATATATAATATACATATATATATAATATATAATATATTTTATAAAAAAAAAAAAATATATATATATCGTGGATTATTTTAGCTACAATTTATTGTAGCTAATTTGGCTACATTTTGTGCTAAAATCGTGGGTCCTTTGTGTCTGAAAGTGGGTCCCTGAGTCATTTCTTGTGTATTTTGTGAGGGGGATTGTAGCCAGTTGGCTACAATAATTGTAGCCAAGTTATCCTCATATATATATATATATATATATATATATATATATATATATATATATATATATATATATATATATAAAACGGTTTAATCGGATCTAATCGAGTCACTTCAAACCCGGCGGATCTAATCGGATTTCAAAAATATAAAAAACGGTTTAATTTGACCTATGTTTTCCACAAGAACCGGCTGGGTCGAACCGGGTTTCAAAACATTATGTTTAATCTCAAAACCGTCAAACTTTTATTATTTTTCATTTATAACCCTTAAACTTTTTTATCACTACAACTATTTACCGCTAAGAAATTTCGTCGCTATGCGCGGGTATTCGTCTACTAATATGTTAATTAGAAATTTTTTTTATAAAAAATGTAACAATTATTATTGAGTGGTTATTGGTTCATGAATCTGCAAAACAAACGGGGCTAAATTTGTAAAACCCTACAAAAAGCAGGAACACTGGGTTACATTAATTTCTTTTAACCCGCTGACCCGATCCAATTTCACATCCCGCTTTAATTAGGGCCTGTCTCAATTAGTAATATCTATCTTCATACCCGGAGCATTTAAGAGATGTACAACACGTGTTCCTAACGTGTCTTCTTCGTCAAATCTCTCTTCCTCATATCATCAAAACCATATCTTCTTTTTCCTCCCAGTCTGCTTTCTCTCTCTTTCTTCCACTCATTCAAAAACCCAAGAAACACCGACATCCATAGATTTGATAAACCGGTTTATTTTCTTACATACTTGAATCTGAGGTGTGTGATGCCACTTTCTTCCTCTCTCAAAACCCAGACACGAGTTTGTGCTTAATTATGTGTTTATTTTGATTATAGGTTTGTGCTAAGTTATTGATTTGTGTAAAAAAGTTTTAATTTTTATATCTTTATTTTGATTATATGTTTAAATTTTTTTCAGGAAGTTCCGGATCTATTAATGTCACCAGAAATCAACATGTAAGTTATTTTAATTTGTTGGGTTTTGTAATTTGCAAAACCTAAGTCTTTCTTTCAGAATCTTTTTGGTGGATTTGGGAAATTTTTTTGATGGATTTATGATATGGGTGTTGTAGGATATGTGTTAGCTGGTTGTTTCTTTTTGTGATAATAGACTCTGTGAGTTTAGGGTTTTTCTATAAATCATGTTTAGTGTTTTTGATTATTTAGTACTAAGATGATGATTTAGATTTGGTGTAAATTGCTTATGCTGGAAATAAATCATTTTGAAGTAACAATTCTAATGTTCTGAATTTCAAATAGGAATAGAAAACATATGAAAATTTGTTTCCTTTTTTCTTTAGGAAGTTGAGGAGCGGGAGAAAATGGTAAGGAAGTTTTGAAACGTGTACACACACAGCAAAACGACAAAGTTGCCGAGGTTCTGGCAAGATGCTTGAAAAGGATATTGATGTTTCTATTCGTGTGCATGTGTGGTATAACACCAATATATGCTCATTTAAACAGTTAAAATTGGTTATCATGAAAAATGTCATGTTTCGCTCTAGTATATGACTGAACATGTACATGTGAGTTTCTTAGTCTACAAGCGTGCATCTCTTTTTTTCGTACAAACAACCATATCTAGAACACGTGTAATGTGTTTGTTATTTTCACATTATTGCTTTAATATCTAAAGTGGCGCTACATGTGGAGAATTGGTCAAGTAGGAGTAGAAATTACAAAAACACTACATCTTGGAACAAACTATGCAATGTTTTGTATAAGAACAAAAAGTTGA
The DNA here is from genome assembly GCA_026074375.1 of Tanacetum coccineum. Lineage (NCBI taxonomy): Eukaryota > Viridiplantae > Streptophyta > Magnoliopsida > Asterales > Asteraceae > Tanacetum > Tanacetum coccineum. Next base: position 2,902 of record BQNB010028353.1, on the reverse strand, counting down.
TGTTGTTGCTCTACTCTTGGCCCTAGAGGTACTACCATATAACTTATATATGTTTCCAGGTGTTTGTTTCGGCTTATATAATGGGGTTATGGCTAATTTGGTTATAGGCATATGTTTTGTAAACTCACATTTTTGTGCCTTATTTTGAAACTTTCCCCCTATATATAAGTTTTAAAATAGCCTACAAAAAGTGTTTGGACTGCCTTTTGTTAGCCTGCTTATGAGCTTATTTGATTTTAGAATAGCCCATAAGCTCACTTTTTAAAGCTTATAAGCTGTGTCAAGTTGACCTTATTGGTTTACGTCAATAAGCCTAAGTTGATAGGCTCAAAAAAGTGACCTTATTGACTGTTCCAAAATCAAATAAGCCTATAAACGGGCTAAAAAAAGCCAATCCAAACACGGGGGGTGTTTGTTTCGGCTTATATAGTGGCCTTATGGCTTATTTGCTTTTGGGCTTATTTGAAAAATGATATTTTTGAAAATATTGGATAGAATTACTAAGTGTTGGTTTGATTTTGTTTAAAATCAGGTTGGAAAAGGATCGTGTGGTGATGTAACTATATTGCCAATTAAGTCAGTTTGTAGCCACGTCATATTTTTGATAGTAAAATGAAATTGGTGTCTGCTTTGGGAGTGTGTCGGTTTAATCCGTTTGATGGTGATCGCCATAATGTTGTTCGGAGGCATCATCAGAAATGCTTGAATGTTCTTCAAGTAGTAGCAAGCGAAAGACTCAACCTGAATTCAATTTTTGCCTTTTGTAAATGCAGCCAGAATCCGGTCGCCAGAATATAAGTCCATAGTTTTTGACTAATTCTGCAGATTGGCATAAACAGCACACGAATCCGGTCGCCAGAATATAAGTCCATAGTATATGTATAACCGTCATTAATAAATATACATATTTATTAAGTCGTGTTTTAATTCGTATAATATCCGATAATATAATAACTCGTTCGATACGTTAAGTGGTTTATTAACACCACCTTTGTTCATAAAATACCCTTAGGTTTTCTATATTTACAAAAACAGTCCCTATGTTTATGAAATATAATATTTACATTTTTAAACCCCTAGGTTTCCACATTTACACCTTTAGTCCTTTAACTTTACAGAAATTACACTTTAGGTCCTTATACTTTTCAAAACAGTCCCTTATGTTTCAGAAGTAACAAAACAGTCCCTAGACTTATGAAAAATCAGTTTTGACAGTTTTTAACCCTTGAGTTTCCAAGTTTTACACTTCTAGTCCTTTAACTTCCAAACTTTACCATTTAAGTCCAAATAAGTTTTGAAAAGTGGCAAAAGGTTTTATTAGACTCCAATAAGCCATTTAAGTTGTTTCAACTTGTAAATAAGCTCGGTGAGCTTATTTCGAGCTTAATGGGCTTTTTGGACCTGATATGGTCTATTAAGCATTTTAAAGGCCCAAATAACTTTTCAAGATGATAAAAGCCTTTGATAAGTTCATATAAGTTGTGTGAAACTGTGGGACTTATAAATAAGCTCGATTGAGCTTATTTGAGCTTATTGGGCTTGTTGGGTCCGTTAAGGTCCATTAAGCCAATTAAAGGTCCAATAAGGGTTCTAAAAGCACATAAGCTCTCATTTGACTTGTATAAGCTTATAGGAAACTGTTTAGCTAAAAAATAAGCTCGGGTGAGCTTATTCGAGCTTATTGGGCTTGTTAGCCCAATAACTCTAACCCGAAAGTTTTCAAAAGATTTATTAAGGCTTTATAATGTGATCCAACTTATTTTCTAGTCTAAATAAGCACTCATGGGTCTGTTTTTATTGCTAGGCTTATTTATAAGCCAATAAGCTCGTTAATGGGCCTTTTGGGTTCATTATGAACCCGATAAGCATTTTAAGCCTTTGGGCTTGTTCCATTAAGGTCCATTAGCATTCTAAGTCTATCATAAGCCCTATAAGCTGCATAAGCTCTCAAATAAGCTGTTCAAGCTTATTCGTGACTTATGGTCTCATGTTTGGCTACGGTAATGGGCTGCCAAGCCCATTAAGGGTCCGGTTAGGCTTATGTTTTGTATTAGGGTGCATATAAGTCCAATAAGTAACTTAGACCCCCTTAATAAGCTCATGGAGCTTATCAATAAGCTGTGGGCCCCATAGATGCGGCCTGTTGGGCCTATCTGGCCCATTCGTGGGCTGTTGGGTTTAATTGAGTCCATTTGTGGCCCGTTAAGCTTACTAGTGATATTAAGACTTGTTAAGAATACTAGTAAACCAAGGTAAGCTCGTTTAGCACGCACAATGGTCGCGTTTATCACATGCAATCGTTTAATAAGTTCGTATACTCATTCCCAAGCCAAGCCATCATGTTTTTATGAAATGTTTACGTATAGGTTTCATGCATTTAGGGTATACGTGTTAGTTTTCATATTGGTTTCCATTCTTGTAATTTAAACGCAAACGTTTAAGCCTTAGCTCGATATTAAACCATGTTTTACACATTTTAACGTATCCTAGCACCACACAAGTCGTGTATATGTATTTATATGTACGTGTACCATGCATGGGTTAACCATGCATGTTCACGCTCATGTTAACTTGTTAAACACAAGTTATCGTGACCCATACTACTAGTTAAGAAGAAAACGAACAAGATATGAATGTACACGAGTTAGGACTCGACTTACAATGGTCTTAGCTTCTTGAATGTGTGTCGTGTAGTAAACCCGAAATCGTATAACTCAAATCCTAACTCAACCCGATTCCTTTTTGTGTTCAAACCCTTAAATGTATAATCCCTAGCCTCTTGAACACTAGTGGTGTCGAATTTATGTTTGTGTTTGGTCGGCTATAAAGAATCCGAAACCAAGAGAGAAAGAAATGGTGGTTTTGCTTTGAGAGAGTGTTTTTGTATTTTAAGAGTTGTAAG